>RJWT010001839.1:0-44722 GCA_004365215.1 Cuniculus paca | reverse complement strand
GGCGGAGCGGGGCCGGCGGAGCCCGCGGGGCCGTGCGCGTAGGCCGGGGAGCGGCCGGCTAGGCAGGGCAGTGGCGTCGGCCGTGCGGTGCGCCCGGCCGCCCTTCCCGCGGCGCCCGAGCGCCTGCCCCTGTCAGTCAGTCCGTCCGTCCGCGGGCACGCTCCGCCCGGCCTGCTCTCCGCTCCTTGTAGGGTGTGTGCTCCGAAAATAGGAAGCGGCGCGGCGCGGGCCTGCGCGGGGGCGGCGGCGGGGACGGCGGCGGCGGCTGCGGCTGCGGAGGCTCTGGGTCCCGGCCCAGGGGCAGTGCCCAGCCCGGCGGCCCGGCCAGGAAAGGCAGCCGGGGTGAGGGGAAGATGGCTTAGGGAGGCGACCTTCACTTCCCCCTTCTACTTCCTCCATGCCAGAGCGAAACGCTTCCTCTCTTCCTTCGCGAGGGTGTTCCCCTTCCCCTGCAGGGCTCCATCCCTCCCGCTTCTCATCCATTGAGGGGAGGGGAGGGGGCCTGAGCTGCGAGCTTTGCGGCTCCTGCCACACCGTGGGGTCGCTCGCGCGCGCTCACGCAGCCACAACAAAAAACCCGCCCGTAGTTGTTTTCTGCTCAAGTTGGCAGCTGCCCCGCCCCGAGGGGCCCATTTGGTGGCACCCTGTCTTCCGGCTAGGGCTTCTTCTAGTGGGGAACACTGTGCACTTCCTTTTATTCTATGTTAAATGTAATGGCAGCGGTGGAGCTGCGGGTACAACTCAAGCTCTTGGACATTTACAGTAGGCAGTCTCACCACTGAGCTAGTTCCGTCTTAATTACTGTGGAGCCCCCATACCGGAGGGTGGTGGGGTGGGAAGAGCCCTATTGATCTTCACTATTTCCTAGGAAGGATGTGGACATTTTTCAAACTTAGAAGTAACTGACTATGAATATGGTGGTTACAGTTTTGAAGTGTCCTCTGCTAAAGTATTAGTGCTTGGTTTTTAAATCGCAGAACAGCACAACCTTGCGGAAACCCGTATAGTTACATTAAGGTGTTTAAGAAATGCTAATGTAAGGCTAAAGATAATTAAAGATAATTCTCTTCCAGAGTTTTTGTATTCTGGTCTTACCCCCTAAGTATACAGCTCTCTTCCTTGATGTGCATGTGCACAACTCAGCTTCATTTTCGTTTTTCGATTTTTTTGCTTTCCTTGCTCGTTGGTGAAAATGATAATAAAACAACAGAATGGGAAGAGCAACATAATTCTTCATGGTCCAGGGACCCAGCAGGCAGATCTCTTGTGTGCAGTATTCATGTGTAATATTGGTAAATAGCCATAAGCTGGTGACGTAAAATACATGAGTGTGCATATAAATTAAGTAGTGCTACAAAGTTTTTTTAAAGAGTGCCATTTTCCTCACCATTCTTTTTTGTTTAATTGCTTATATTTTGTCAGTTTTTATTTTTTTTATTAGTACGTTTTCAACGCACAGTGATTGCATTCTTTATTGGGAGTTGTGTGTACATGATGCATCTTGGTTCCTTTTTTTTTCTCAATCCTTCGCCCTCCTGTCTTAATCCCCTTCCCCTATGAGAAGGAGGTATTTTCCTATTTCTTATTGTCTGTCCTTCATTTTGCTCTTTGTTAGTAGCTCAAATGGCTAAAAAGATAGCTGAAAAGAGAGTACTCAGCATGGGAGTTAATATAGAACTACCATGTTTTGTAAAGCCCTAAAATAGAGAAGTTTCTTGGAAATAAGAGCACAGGGGTCCTTATTGTTGGATACTCATGGCAGTATGTTTCGTGGGGGTTGGGCGAGGGTTCTTTAAACTTAACCTATTGCTGCAGTGTTCTTTGAGCAAATGAATGAAAATTTTAATGTTTTAAAATTTTAATTGGAGCTTTGTAAGATTCTGCAAATGTTTTGCATATATTTTATCACTATATTTTCTAATTTAAGAGAAACACCTACCAAAGTTTTAAATTAAACTCAAGTAGCCAGTGAAACGAAATTTTAACATTCTTGTCATTTAATCTTTGGAGAGGAGGATGTTGGGTACAGGATTAGAAATTGAGAGGTTTTAGAAGTGATTTTTTTAAAAAATAGTATTTAAATCATGTTGTCCTTTCTGCCACCTTATTTGTAATTTTCAAAAGTAAACTTTAATATTTTGAAGCTTTTGAGACTTCTATTGTAGATCGCCTGTCTAAGAAAAGGAAGCTGTTAGATGTATATAGTACCATACTTCTCTCAGTTAGATACATTTGTTACTTTGAGGTAAGTAGAAGTATCATTACTATTTCACAGATTTAATAAAAGTTTCAAAAGTGTGTAATTCAGGCAAGAATGCCTAGGTCGGAAATGGCAGAGGTCGTATTTAAACTTAAGTTTGTCTTATGAGTCCGAGTTTCATTTTCTTAAGACGTTATACACCTTTAAACACAAATGATTATAGAACTCTAGTCTGGATTTGTATCTTGGTTTTTTGTTGCTGACTTATTTGGAAAAAGGAGAAACAATGTTTTTTGTTTTTTTTTTTAACAAACATAAATACTAAACATTAATATTAGATTCAATTTTAGAAATTAGCCTAGAATAATAGCTTTGCTTTAAAAAATCATATACAATTGTTTTTCTGAGGGTGCCACTTTGAAATTTAATAACGCTTTCTCCTTTGACTGTTGGTTAGTAAGAAGTAAATTGAGCTATTAATTTGCTATAGGTGTGACCCACAAATTTTTTTTACATAGTTGCAAAAACTTTAGATCCAAAACAGTTCACATTTTCCATTGCTGGGTCAGCTGTATTTATGGCAAAGCATTTTTGTGAGTTTAAAATTATATGAAATTGTGGTGGCTCAAATGAAAAGAACCATTTCTTAGACTCTCTAAAAGGAAAAAACCTTTTGATAAGAAAGGATCTTTTTTCTTCCTGCCCCTTCCATCTTCCAGTGATTACAACAATCCACTTCGTTTGCTTCATCATTTTTGTCTTTGCAGATTGTCTCATGTACATAGCTTTTAGCTTACTTCTCCTGAGCACTGGTTCCATGTTTTTATCTGTTGGTAATGTTCACCGGAGACAGCTGACTAGATCAGTTCAAGTGAAGCCTACCTACAAATAAATTTATAAACTCCCTTTACTTTTCCCACTAAAAGAAAAGTGCAAATCCATCTTCTGTTCATTTTTCCCTTTCTTTATTCCCATTGTTCCAGTCACCCAGGATTTTTTCTCCCCGTACTGAGGGTTGAATACAGGGCTTCTCACGTGCTAGACACTCAACCACTGAGCTACATCCTTAGCCCTTTTTATTTTTTGAAATAAAGTCTTGCTAAATTGGCCAGGCTGACCTTGAACTTTCCATCCTTCTGTCTCAGCCTCCTTAGTAGCTGATTACAGGTATATGCCACCATGTCTGTCTGTTGGATTTTTAACTTTTTGTTTGTCCTTTACCTTGTGATTTGAATTTTGTCCTTTCCAAAATCAAAAATGTATTGAGTACAACTAACTTATTTCTTGCTTGAAAATTTAATTCCTTTATATTAGTACTTGGCTTATTACTTTTCAGCTGACCAGATGATTAAAAATTAACTATTGTTTGATAACAAAATGTCCCTGTACAAACAAATAAACTTTACTTATTTTGTGACATCAGTTAAGGAAGAAAAAAAGGAAAAATGAGGTTAGAAAAATATGTCATATCTGTTCTTTACTTTTTTAGTTATAGATGCCACTGTTACATTTTTATTATAAAGTTTTTAGACTAATCCCTTCAGTTACCTGTACTTAAATTGTTGATTCCCTAGTCTCAATATTTTAGTGACTGGATCTTCTATTGCTTTTACAAGGAACCCAGAATTGAAATGGTATTCATGGTCTTGTATTCCATTCAAACCTAACTAATTCTGACATTTCCAATATTGTTATTTATTCATGCTCTGAATTCAGAGACTTGTAGTCTAGTCCATTTCTAGTACCTTGAGTAAGTTATTTCTCTGCTTGTTTCCTCAGAAATTTGAGGGCCAACTAGTAAATACTTTTTTTGTTAAACTATAATTATTCATGGCCTGTTATGTAGTAAACACATAATAAATGGTAGATGTTTTTCTCTGCTCATGACATCTTGTCCTCTTTCACCCTTAGTACTGGAATTTTACTCATCTCAAGATTTTGCTAAGATCACAAGGCCAGTTTAATCTTTCTTCTGAACTCTATAATACATCACTTAATGTATTGTTAAATATAGTTTTGTTTACTAATTGTTAAACTTTTTCCCTTTTTCTGTTGGAATTTCTAAATATGGAAATGTTCCATTTAGCATCATCTGTCATTAACCTGCATGTGACGGATGAGTAGAATGGTTCCATGAGTGAACAAACAAAAATACCATGAATTTATAGAATTCATAGAATTTTTATGCAAACAGAAATAGCATATAATGGTAGGTTTTTGAGGGAAAATCTAGTTGCCTACATTTTTCGTTTCTAAATAGTGCTACCAATTTTAAAGATGTAGAATTGTAGATAAATGAAATGTCTGGTGCTCTTTGAAATATAATTGTTGTTGTCTAGGGTTCACATGCTAAATATTTTTTATGAACAGTTTATATACATTCCCTTCACTATACAAGCATAACCTGTTTTCATAAATTTTATAAGTTTGTGCACACTATAAACTGCCATTATATTTTATCATAATTAATGTAAAATTAAGTGTTATTATTAACCAGAAAGTAAATTGAACCAGTAAGCTATTAATTTAGGAAATTTACCAGTTTCATTCTATAGATGAGCTGTGCTACACCAATTCCTTCCAGAAGCAGGACCTTGATAACTACTGTAACATTAGTAGAGTTCTTCAGACTGCACATTATAGCACATTTGTAATGTATTTTCAGTACATTGGGGATCTAGTTCTACATAAAAACATTGATAGTTTAATACATAGAATATTGTATTTCAGTGTAAAAACACAAGAGATTGAGAATAATTTTTATTATTAAAAAAACACAACAGTAGAATTTAGCCTGTGACTCTGTACTCTGACCTAAAAGGCTCATCAGTCTGCAACAGTAATTTATTCCAGAAGAACCACACATATCAAAGAAAATAGTCTTTGTGTTGACAGGTTCCATTAAAATAGTCATAAGATAAAAAGGAAAATTTCACAAATTTTGGTTTGAAAATTAGATGTACAATCTCAACATTCTTGCTCACAAGACATATTTGTGAACCAAGCATGGTGGCACACACATGTAATCCCACCACTCAGGAGGTAAGGCAGTAGGATTGCCAGGAGTTTGAGACCATACTAGGCTATATAATGAGTTTAGAACCAGCCTAAACTGCAAGACCGTATCTCAAAAAACAAAAAAAAAAAAATCAATTTGTGTTCACCTATGAAATCTAATGGCTAAAAACTTTTCTTGTAGCCGGGCGTGGTGGCTCAGGCCTGTAATCCCAGCACTCGGGAGGCTGAGACAGGCGGATCATTGTGAGTTCGAGACCAGCCTGGGCTACAAAGTGAGCTCAAGGCCAGCCTAAATGCCATAGTGAGACCCTGTCTCAAAAACAGGGCTGGGGATCTAGCTCAGCGGTCTAAGCGCCTGCCCGGCAAGCACAAGGTCGTGAGTTCAATCCCCGGTGCCGCAAAAAAAAAAAAACAAAAAACCTTGTATATTTGAGTTCACAATGGAAATTGGAAATTAACAAAAAAAACTTGAAAATTACCTCTAATGTTAATTTACCAAATTGAATCTCCTTTATATAGAATGCTTAGGACCAGAATTGTTGAAGACTTCCATCTTTTTCAGATTTTGGATATATTTGCACAGATTTGGATAGATTTGGTTATATTTGCATATACATAGTAAGATATCTTGGGATTGGGACTCAATCTAAACACAGTCTTCATTTATATTTTATATATACTTTATTAATATAGCTGAGGTAATTCTTTACAATATTTTTAATAATTTTTGTATGAAACAGTTTCATTATGTGGAATTTTTCACTTGTGGCATCATGGCAGCACTCAAAAAGTTCTTATTTTTGCATTAATTTTCAAATCAGAAGTACTTAACCTATACTTTCACTTGAGGGATAGGAAGGTGAGAGATTTAAAAAAAAAAAAAAGATGAAGCCTGACCCTTGTGTGCGCTTAGCGCAAAGTACTTACTGAAGAGACTTTTAAGAAGAAGCAGTGCCAGTGTTCCAAATATTAAGGACTGTAAGATTGGTAAGTCTTTGGATTTAATAGAAAGGGACAAGCAGCAGATCTTAGATAATACCCACCAGGTGCTTTAACACATATGTTTTCAGTTAATTATCAGGATAACCTTGTTATGCCCATTTTACAATTTGGAAAGTAATGGATCAGGGGTCATTAGTGGCTTTCCAGAGAGCAGTTTTAGCCAGATGAGGTGGTACACACTTATAATGCCAGCACAAAAGGAGGCTGAGACAAGAGGAGCAGGAGTTTGAGTTTCACCTTGAAAATTTAGCAAAGCACTGTCTCAAAATAAAGGGCTGGGATGTACTCAGTCGTAGAGGCTCTACTTGTGGATGAGGCAGAAGTGTCTGTACCTTTTTATATAAAAAGAAAAGGAGAAAAAGCTTCCCAGATGACTGGAATATACAAACTATATTGAATCTTTCTGTATTAGTTGCTCAATAAATGTTGACTAAAATACAAATTATTCTTGAAAAATTTGGTAGTGAAACAAAAGAATAGATTTTACTACTTTGTGTTTTGCTACTGTTTCATTTTAAAGATATTTAAGAGAAAGTTTAGGAGTACTTTTGTCTGCGGGAGATGATTTCAGAGAAGAAGAAACTGAAAATGTAAGATAAAGAATAGTTTATATAACCTTTTCTTTTTCAGTTAATGCCTACTTTGGGTTCATGTATTTCTTAATGTCTTAAATACTTATAAAATATCTTTAACAAATTGCTAGTAGATGATGTAGATTTAGGTTGTTTGTAGACTTTATTTTTAATTACCATTCAAAATGATTATTATAAAGAAAATTGTCCTAAGGAAAAATATTAAAACACATTGCCACTCTTAAATATACTCAGTAAATTAGCCAAAAACATAGACATGCAGTAATAATCACTTGGCCATAAACTACTTGTATGGTATACATTTCAAGAAAGTCTCTTTCTGTTCTTTTTTTACTGGCAGCTTTCTATGAGACAATTTTTAGAGAGTTACAGGAAACAACTTCAAATAATTTGAGTAGTTAAAGTGGAAAAATGCATAATAGTTCCTTTACTACCAGTTTCTAAGGCAGCGACCCTTCTTGGTGCCCAGCCTTGGAAATCAAGTAAAACCTGATTTCTTTCTCCACAAGAAAAAAAACGCCTCACATTTTCGTGTATACAGTTCCTTACAAGGTATGAGTTCTGTATCTGGTCTCTCATCAGAATCACCTGGGGAGATTTTCTGACGTATGTAGATTTCTAGATTTCAGTTCTCTGCCAATTGATTTCGTAGGTCTAGAATGGAACTTGGGAGTCTATAGTGTTTATATTTTATTTTGCTTTTTTTAAATTTTTTGTTTTTTCTTTTTCAGAAGCTTTCCATGTGACTGTGGTAGGCACCCATATTTGGGCAATTCCTATCCTTATTAATGAATCCACCACGTGTAAACTGTAAGCACTATAGGTCCCATTCTCAGATAAAATTCAGCTGTTGGGGTAAATTTGTATTTAAATAAACAGTGAATCATTTTAAATAAAGCTGTTTTCCCTGTCGTATCTTTGAACTGCTGAGGAGTTGAGTTGTTTGCTGCTAAATTTAGGTTCCAGGTGGCTATTTTTTGTGGTGTGATGTATGCGTTTCTGTGCATACACTCTGCTTTTTATACTTTCATATGCTCCTTTATAGCCACTTTGACTAGGACTCCATTTCCTGCTAAGATTGATAGCATTTTATTAATCACATGTACTTAACAGCACTGTAAAGGGAGACCTAGCTTACCATACAGGTGTTATACTTGGGAAGAGAAAAAAAGGTTCAAGGGCTGTGGGGAGGAGACTTTGTAGTATCAAAAGGGTGGGGTGATCGCTGGTTCTTGAGGGTGGATATGATTGACTTGTTCAGGTAATTCTGTTGACTGGGAGGGAACTGAAGCGTGCTACTTAGGGATAAGTAGGAACAGTGTCTGTTCCATGTAAGACAGGTTGTTTGATCTAGACTTTATAATCTGTGGTTGCAGAGCTAAGAAGGGAACTTGCAGTTTTTGAAGAAGGCCTTAATTTTAGGTTGTAACCACAGGTGTCATAATACTTTATCAGAAGTATTGGTCGTGAGTGTCTTATTGCAGAATATATCAAGATGTTTATAATATGAAAATCTTCCCTTTTATATGACCATTTTTTCCTGATAACTTGCAAAGTTTAAGATATTTGGCTGCCATATGCAACTTCGCAACAGTGAACAAATGATGTCAGTGTCATACATATGAGTTGTGTAGGTATGAAAGGAAGAATCTTTGACAGACTGAGTGAAGTGGTAAGGCTGCAGTACTGTATATATGTGGAAAAGAATGGATAAGTTGTTGCAGCTGGAAAGTAGCAGAGAGAATGAAAAGGTAGTAGCTATTGTTTGCATACTTTGTGCTAAGTTCTCAGTATACTGACTCATTTTCTTGCCATTGAAGAAGGTCATTTGCCTAAGGTCATACAGGTAGTGCAGCAGTAGTATGAATCCATGCAATCTTTCTTAAGAGTTTATGCTAGTAACAGTTGTATTTTACAGTCTTGAAAGAGCATCGTGTGTCATACTTGACTTTATCTTATTTGCAGTGGGGCATCATTGGATAATTTTAAGTGGGAAAGAATCAGAATTTGCATTGAAACCCATTCTGCTGGCAATCAAATAGGGTCAGATGAGAGGCAGGGCAGCTTTTTAACAATCCAGAAACAGGGACTGGATCTGAATGGAATGGAGTCAGAAAAGAGAATTGGGTTTGAGTAAGAGATTCATTGATCATGTAACTATGGGAGAGAAGGAAGAAATTGCGGTGATTTCTAGATGGTGCTAATAATTTAATCAAGAACAAAAAGGAATAAATTTGGGTCAGATAGTCCAAGGTATCTTTGAGGCACTTTGATGAAAGTATTAGAGTTAGAAAAATGGATATTGATCTTGAGAGGTTGTGATAGGTTATACAGATTTTAGAACTATCTTGTGATACTAGAAGCAATAGAAGAGAGTGAGATTACCTAGCGACTTCTTTTGTCCACAGCCTATCTTCTGAATCAGCATAAGAAGATAATACTACTGTAATTGGAGACAACTATGTAAAATGCCCCAGACTTTAGAATATTCCGAAGATGTCATTTAAATCCTTATTCTAAATCTGTTTTCTCTTCCATAAATTAAGAATAGTAATAGCTGTGTCAAAGAATACTTGTAGGTAATATTTTATTTAATAGGGGTTTAAAAAGGTAAAAAGTGATATATCTCATCTCCCTTAGTTTTACCTTTTAAAAAACTTGAGCTGCAGGGAATAAGGGGGTAGCTCAGTGTCAGAAAGCTTGATTGGCATGCTTGACCACCCTAGTTTCAATTCCTAGCACCAGTTAATGTGTAAATAAAGTTTATAGTTTTGAAAGAAACCAACTAACTAGCCTGAAAATTTAGCCTTGCCTTGATTTGAATAAAAACCGAGATCTTAATTGCATACAACCAGTAGTCCAGCTTTTTCTTCTTTGTTGCTCTCGCTGACTTTGGAGGTGAGCAGGGCCAAGTGGAGTGGAAAGGGGTGTTGGTGAGTGGTAAATGAATGCACTGCAAACAGCATAAGAAGTTTTCACAGCATGAAAAGTTTTTACAATGTTGAATGTAGATAATTTGAAAATTGACAGTCCGCATTCAGAATTGCATAAATGACTCCTGGAATGTTCGTTTCCCTGACCCTAGTGGCAGTTTATTATTGCTTATAGATGTATTCAACACGAAATCAAAAGCTCGCTACTAAATATTGAGTATGGGGCAGGGGCAACAAGGATTCTACGTTGAAGGGTCAGTGTTTATTCAACAAATATTTGAGATCTGATATTTGCCAGGCAGCATTCAAAGCACTCAGGTACAGCAGTGTAAAGATAAAATCTCAGATTTTCTTTTCTTAACCTGAGTCAGTGCTAGACTTTGAGGATTTTGGAATCATGCTGGCTGAAATTTCCTTTTAAATATTTAACCATACATGAAATATCAAAAAAATCACCCATTTGTTTCATTATTATAAAGGGAACAATTTGAGTCTCCAGAATCTTCAGTTGGTTAAAATAGTTACAAACAAATAAAAGTAGTAGATATGGCCATGTTTTAGTTAACTAGGACTCAAGTAATTAGAATCCTCTAACCCAATACTGTTTAATTTGATTTTAAGGAGCCCATGACTCATTGTGAATTGCAACAATGCCTAAATAACCCTAGTAGAATTTTTGTGTATAAAAATGAATCATTCATTACTGCCACATGTGACCATTGAAAGTATTTAAACAAAATAAGTTGTTAATGAAGAGAATAGACTATTAATTATTCTATTTTTCTTTCGTGTTACTTAAATTGATATTTTCTTAGTGTTTGATAAATGACATAATATCTCTTCCTGCTAGTATCTCTTCTAATGATACTGAAAATCAAATTTATTTGAGAAAGTCCATTCTAGTAATGAATGATGACCACAAAGTTCTTCACTTTTCAGAAGATTTTTTGGAGTTTGTTCCAATGTTTAACATGATTTTCCAGTCCCTGACTGAAATTAAAAAATTAGCTCATAATCTAAAAATAGAGCTGTATATGTAAGCTTGGGGGGTTTTTTTAGGGGGTGTCCACTGGGGAGAAGTATTCTTTAACAAATAGTACTAAAATGTTTAATTTATCCATATGACAATATAATAAAAACTATGTCCCACCCAGTATCATACACAAAAATCAGTTTTGGACATATTAAAAATCTAAACACAGGGACATTTAAAAATTATAGTAGAAAATCATCACAACCTCAGAGTAAAAAAGGAAATTACTTTTCCAGTGTCTGAGTACTTCATTGTAGGACATTCTTCTGCTTAACTCCAGTACAATTATCAAACATTCGTACAATACTGTAATCTACAGACCCTGTTCATATTTCACTATTTGTCACTCTAGTCACTACCCTCCCTCCCCCTCTTTTTCTGGTCCAGGAGCCAAACCTGAACCTCATTGTATTTCATTGTAATCTCTCTCTGTTTGCTCTCTTAATCTGACAGTTTCTCAGCCTTATCTTTCATGACCTTAACTCTTTTTGTTTTGTTTTCTTCTGTTTTTTGAGATAGAGTTGAGACGGGGTCTTGATATTGTAGTTCAGGCTGGCCTTGAATTCACTAGCCCAAATTGGCCTGGAACTCCTCAGGCTCCTGCAGCCTCAGCCTCCCAAGTGCTAGGATTACAGGCATGTGTCACCGTGACCAGCTGTTTCGTAGCATGCTGACTACTTTTGTAGAGTGTCTCAATTTTGGTTTATTTCTTGTTTCCTTGTGATTAGATTCATTCTATCAGTTTTTGGCAAGAATATCACAGAAGTGATATGTGCTGAGTGAATCGTCTCAGGAGAAACATGATACTTATTTTTCTTAATACTTTTGGTAATTTGATAAAAGTGTGGTATGTGGCAGGTTTCCTCAATATAAAATTGGTATTTATACTTTCATAATTATCACATGTAAAAATACTTATAAACCATGCAAATACCCACTTTTGTATAGTACCTTCACCCACTAAATTTAGCATCTGTTGATAAATTTTGACTGCAAGAATTACTGATAGTCACCCATAATTTTCTTATTTAGTCATTTTTTCTGCATTTGTTAGCATTCTACTGCAGTAAGCTTTTCATTTCCTCCTTTGTTCATTCATTTCTTTTATGTCACTGTGGACTCAGTAGATTCTTATTCTATGAGTTACCATCTTTTACTGTCATTTACTTTGGTGCTTGAATTGTAGAATGCAATTTTTTGTTTTTGCTTTAAAAAGAAAACAATGTACAAAGCAAAGTCTAGGTAAAGCCTTAACAGTACTTTTGTGTTAGATCACATTGTTGATGGGCAAAAACTTCTTCCAGGCTCATGAAGCATACTAATATTTTGGCTATTACTTTGAGTATGCCACTTCACTGAGTGTTAACTTTAATGTTTGATGGACAGTAAATGGATGTTTGATGGACAGTTTGATGGATGAACCTTTTTAGGGCCCATGGTATGATATTTTGGATGTTACTTTAAATTTGCCACTTTTCTGTGCTGAATAACTTTATAGTCACTACAAAATGTGCAACAAACTGGAACATATTCTTGGTATTTGTTATCTCTGCATGTATTTTCCACAAAATAATGTTTTGAACCAATAGAAAGAAAAAAAATAAGTCTTCTAACTTTTAGCTCAGACTAATCCTAGAATTAGCTTTAAACTGCTGTATGCTTCTTGCGATACTCTTGTAAGGTATGCCATCAACTGGCAGCTACATTAGCAAAGCAGTTGGTGGCAAGCCTGTGGCAGCCAGCTGTTTATCACCAAAGCTTTAAACGCTTTGCCATCACTGGCCGTAGATGGATAATCTCTTACGTAGTTATCCCGTTCCAACAGACCCGCCAACCTCATCCATAATCATAATTTGAAAATACTATAAAGGTTGTAACCCTTTTCTGATTTTTATTCCAATTTGATAGGAAAGGACTTTGAAGAATATCATGTGAAGGAAAAGAGTGGCTAATGAAACAGTTCTGCACTGTTGTGCCCAATAATTCACTGAGTTCTTCGAAAAAAGCTATAATTTTTAAGGGTAAATGCAGTATAGCTCCATGTGAATTAAGGATACTTTGAGAAAATATGTTTTCAATTACTTTCAGAAATTATTTGTACTCACTCCTGGGACTATTTCCTGTTAACTCGTAAGACCATTTTTCTTTCTAGGATTTACAAATGGGCAAAAATAAATAATTTTAAAAATTAAAAATGTCTTCCCCAAATTTAAACAACCAATCCAAATATGGGTATCTGAAATGAAAAACTGCTTTTCAGATGAAGAAGTACAAACAGCAAATGGATAAATGACAAAAATGTTCAGCATCATTGCTCTTTTGAAAAATGAAAACAACACTGAGATTCCATCTCCAGAAGGAATAGCTATCATCAAGAAATCTATCAATAACAAATGCTAGTGAGTGTGGGGGGAAAGCAGCCCTTCTCCACTGTTGGGGGGAGTGTAAATTGGTACAACCAATATGGAAATCAATATGGAGATTACTCAAAAAACTAAAACTAGAGGTTTCATTGAACCAGCTATTCTCCTTCTTGGGATCTTCCTGAAAGAGTTAAATGCATCATACCCCAGCTATACACATACCCATGTTTATAGCAGCACAGATTATAATAGCTAAATCTTGGACACAGCCCATATGCCCATCATCAGTTGAACAAATAAAGAAAATACGGTTTTTATTTGTAATGGAGTAGTACTCTGTCTAAAGGACAAACTTGAGATATTTTTAAATAGTTGGGTATGCTTTGAGACCATACTTTTTAAGTGAAATAAATTGGACATGCATGTTTAAATATCTCATTGTTTCTTTTGTGTGAGAAACCGAAAGGGTAAGTAAGGATCAAAATGCAGGTATTGGGAAGTGGGAAGAAAATGTTCAAATGAGAAAGGAAAGAAAGGAGCGGGGAAGGGAAAGGAAAGGGAGGGAAAAGGAAAGAAAAAAAGAGAATGGAAGTTTTTAAAAAATGGAAACAAAGCTTTTGTAAATAAAGAGGGGATGGGGAATATGGGGGGGAAGATATATTATGTACAGGTACCAATTCCCTATGATGAATGTGATCATTATATATATCAAAAGTGTGCCAATTTTAAAAAGTACCAATAAAATTAATTTTTTAAAATGAATAGAAAGTAAAAAAAGTATAATTTAGGAGGAAATACCAATGCATAGAAAATACCCAAATGACTGAATATTATCTTAGGAAAATAGTAAAGCCTTTACAGTGACAGGTACACTTTCTTTCTCTAGCTTCTGAGTAATCTAACAGTTGGAGTTTTTTTTATTTTATGAAATTCACAAAGATCAGATTAAAATATTTCAGGTATAGGTGATATAATCCAAGTTGTTTTAGGTTCTTATTCAGTGACCTCCCAGGCAATGGTGATAGTGTTTTTGACCCACCATTCAGATTCAGTATGTACAAGTCTGGTAACATTTTTTGGTTACATTTAACACAGTTGAAACAGCAAATGAGTCCATAGGATAAAAGTACAGATCATTTTTACTTTTGATGGTGAACACTCAAAATAGAACTGACATTCTAAATGGTATAAGCCTTTCAAAGCTCAGCAGCTATTTAATTGCATTACTACATATATTGTATGTTCACTGCTTGCTATCAGTATTTTAATTTTGCTTGTTTTATAGGTAGTGTATGTCATTAAAATGTTTTTAAAACAATTTTTTAAATTTCAAATTTCTCAAAGTTTACAAAAGAAGTATTTTACTGTATTTATTAACATGTTTTTCACAATTTTTATATGTCGAACAGTAAAAATTTGAAAGACTAAAAACCCTACATTTGAAAAGAGCTGTACTTCAGATTTTGAATTTGGATCTTTTCTGAAGCTAGCCATATATGTGTGATACTCTAGTGGGTGTTGAACCCAGAGCCTTCACCATGAGCTATAGCCCCAACCCTTTTTTTTTTTTTTTTTTGCGGCACCGGGGATTGAACTCATGACCTTGCGCTTGCCAGGCAGGCACTTAGACTGCTTAGCAAGATCCCTGGCCCGCCCCAACCCTTTTTCTAGATTTTGTTTTTACATTGTGTTTTACTAAATAGCTAAGTTGCTCAGACTGGGCTTTTATTTGGGATCCTCCTGTCCCAGTCTCCCATAGTACCGGGATTATAGGCCTGTGCCACCATATCTAGCATGTGGTACAGTGCTCTTGAAATGCTTGGCAGTACCTGTGAGCTGTAGCTCTTTGCCACCTATGGGATTAGTAGTGTAAATGTTCCATACACCACAGTTTACTGTGTCACTCACCTATAGTGTTTAGTAAGTTAGGTGTATTAGGTGCGTTTTGAAAGAAAGAGAATCCTATTACCGTTTAACCTTTTGAGACTGGTTTGTTTATTCATATTCATTCAAGTTGTTACATGTATTAATGCTTTTTATTGCTAAGGAGTACTCCATCATGTAGATGTACCACAAACTATCCATTCACCCATTTAACTTGTTGTCTCCTGTGTTGAGAAATTAAATTTTTGTGTGAATATGAGTTTATATTACTTTAAGAAGATAGGCAGAAATGGGACTATTGTCTTATATAGCATGCTTAGTTTTACAAAAAATAGCAAACTATTTTCTGTATTATATATAATTTTGCATTTCTAATAAAACATATTGAGTTTCAGTTGTTTTGCATCTTCCTCTGCACTTGATGTTGTCCATCTTTATATTTTACTTTCTGTGCAGTGCATAGTAGTATTTTATGAGTTCATTATTCATCTCCCTAGTGACTAATGATATTGAGCATTTTTTGGGTATTTATCTGTCCTATGTATATCCTCTTTGATGACAGATCTGTTAAACTCTTCTTAGTTACTATTTTTTGACCATTAAGTCTTATGAGTAATACCTATATTTTGGATGCACGTCTTTTATTGAATATGTAACTTGCTGATACAGTTTGAGTATTCTTTATCTGAAATGCTTGGGAACAAAAGTGTTTTGGATTTTGGAGTATCAGTATAAGCTTTACTGGTTAAAAGTCCCTAATATGAAATATCAAAATCCAAACCTTTTGATCATCATGCCACCACTCAGAAAGTTTCAGATCCTCGCCAGGTGTCACAATGTACTCCTATTATGTCAGCACCCTGGGAGGCTGGAGCAAGAAGCACTGAGTGAGGCATCTTAGTGACTTAGGAAGACTCTGTCTCAAAAAATTAAGGGCCGAGGATACATCTTAGTGCAAGGTCCCTGTACTCAGACTGCAGTATCACGAAACAAAGTTTCAAATTTTGCAGCATTTTAGATTTTTGAGTTAGGGATGCTGTTGTATCTCTGCCACTTTGTAGCTTGTCTTTTCATTCTCTTAACAGAGCAAAAGTTTTAATTGTTACAAAGTTCAGCTTGTCAATTTTTAAAACCTGGATTACAGTTTAAATGTCATTTCTAAGAACTTTTTTGGCTAACCTTAGATCATTAAAATGTTCTTTTTCCCATTATGTATTTAATTTTAGTTCTGTTTTACATACAGAGCTACGATCTGTTTTGATTTAATTCTTATATAAAGTGTGAAATCTAGGTTGGGATTCTTTTTTTCCTTCCACAGATATTTAAATGTTTTAGTATTGTTGAAAATAAGTCCTTTCTCGGCTGGGGATCTAGCTCAGCGGTCTAAGTGCCTGCCCGGCAAGTGCAAGGTCCTGAGTTCAATCCCTGGTGCCACCAAAAAAAAAAAAAAAAAGTCCTTTCTCTAGTGAATCATCTTTGTACCTTTGTTAACAGTCATTTCACTGTGTGCATGTGCATGTATTTATTTCTTTATTTATTTTTTTGCGGCACTGGGGATTGAATTCACGACCTTGCGCTTGCGGGGCAGGTGCTTAGACCGCTGAGCTAGATCCCCAGCCCTGTTTTTGAGACAGGGTCTCACTATGCTGTTCAGGCTGGCCTTGAGCTCACTTTGTAGCCCAGGCTGGTCTTGAACTCACAATGATCTGCCTGTCTCAGCCTCCCGAGTGCTGGGATTACAGGCATGAGCCACCACGCCCGGCTCATGCATGTATTTTTGGACTTTCAGTTCTTTTAAAATTGTCTCTCTGGTCATTAAAGTTACACTATCTTGATGACTGTAACTTTACATAACAGTATTGGAATTGGTAATTCTCAAATAAATTCTTGGTCATAATTTTTTTTATTATTCTACTTTCTTTGCCATTATCACTTCACAGTGCTTTTGTTCAGCGCTCCTTCAGGAAACTGTTATGTTGGACTTATCGTTTAACGCCCAGATACATTTTCATTAACTATTAACCACATTGTCAGAATACCATTTATTTTCTTAAAATAGGCAATTCACTACACTTGTTGATGTTGTCCTTCTTGCTTATCATTACATTACAATTTGCTAAGAGCTCTTCATGTCTCATATTAAACCTTTTGAATTTCTTAGACCCTTTCTTTTCTTTTTCTATGGTTTCACTGATTTGTGACATCATAAACACAATAAATCAGTTTTTTTCAGAGTACCTAAATGCATCTTACTTCTTCACACATAAGAAATTTTCATGAGTTTTTTCACTGTAGTGTAAAAGAAATAAAATTGATTGTAAGAAAATGTTTATCTGTAGCCAGCTTGGAATCATTAAGTGTATTAAAGTATATATTTTATTTATCTTTCAGCTTGTATGTTATTACATTAAGTGATTCAAACAATGTCTTTGACTGAAGAAGTTAACTATCTTTAATACTTCAAGTCATTTTCAGTAGAACTTTGAAATTACATAGTTTTTGCATGTTTTTTATTCTAGCAGATACATATTATGGAATATTAATACCTTCATTTCTATTTTAGGTACGTATAGCAGCAAAATTCATCATTCATGCTCCTCCTGGAGAGTTTAATGAGGTTTTTAATGGTAAGTATTTAATTTGTAAAACTAAATCTTGATATTTCGATACTCTTTGAGACAGGGTCTCACTATGCAGTTCAGGCTGGCCTTGGGCTCACTTTGTAGCCCAGGCTGGTCCCAAACTAGCAACGATCCTCCTGCCGTAGCCTTCTGAGTGCTGAGATAGCAGAAGTGCACAACCACGCCTGACACTCTTCTTTTTAAAGCATTCACGTTTTAAAAGAAAATCCTAACTACCAAAATAAGCCAAGAAGAATGTGGAGAAAAATTTATATTTTCTGAATTATAGTCAAACTTTTTGTCAATCTGAATTTTGTAATGGCTAGAGGTATTTATGATGTATATGACAATCCTGACAAGTTAACATATTTAAAAGAATAAAATCTGTTTGAGTTTTTTGATAAGTTGTTTTATTTAAGTAAACTACAAGCAAATAGATTGGGTATTTCTTCAGTAGAACATTTAAATAATTATAGACAACAATTATGTTTTTTGATTGTAAAGTACATTTTTAAAAAACCTTTTAAAAGCCTACTAGATCAAGAGAATGGCCAATAAAAAGGGGAAAAATATGTTCATGTATAGAAAATGATAAAATATAAAAACCATTCGTTACTTAACATCTTATAAATCATTTTACAGTATGCTTTTCTGTAGACTTCATTGGCAGGTGTTTTATAATTATTCTCCCATATACCAAATATTGCTGTTGCTGTAAGGTGTTGTAGTTGCTGTAAAGGCTGACAGTAACTATGTCTCAGCAGTAAGGATAACAGATTTGAGAGAATCACATAGAAAATAGCCCAAAGTAATCTCTTCACAGAAGTTACCATGAGTACTTATAAATGTGTTACTGTTTCTGCTGTGTATGTACTTACATTTACTGTGTCTTTTAAGTGAAAGGTGAATTTATACAGGGTTCTTGATTATTTTTAAAACATCCTACTCATAGTATACTATTTATGTTTTTAAAGTTTAGTCACTCATTTTTGTTTATAGTATAACTATAATGTAGTATTAACTCGGTGTAACTTGAAAGCCAAAAAACAAGGTAAAAATTACATTGTTAAAATTAATCTTGAAAATTCTTTAAATCAAGCTACAGCAAAGTATAACATAGTGCATACAGGTACATTTTACATTTCTTGCGTTATTTTACAATTTAACCACTGAGCACATACATAAAGGAAAAATGAAAATCTACATTGTAAAAAATTGTGGAAATTAAAATATTTCTGCTATCAAGAGAACTATAAAATCTCAGATAGTAAGCAGAAGAGTTGGAGACAATTATAAAGTATTTTGCTTTTTGTACTTTTTGCTTCTGTTTTAATATTCTCTATGACCTATACATAAGATTAATACAGTTGGTGGTTGGAGGATTAAAGAAGATAATCTCCTCATATGATGTTCAAATTTGGCATGTAATTTGATAACAGTAAAACTGCACTAAAAGCAGCTCCCAAACTTCTTGAAGTTCATAGAGGTAAAAATAAATCAGAGCCAAGTGTTGTGGTGCATCCCTATAACCCTAGCACTTGGGGAGGCTATGGCAGGAGCATGGCAAGTATGAACTCAACCTAAGCAACTTAGCAAGACCGCGTCCTAAAAATTTTAAGAGTTGGGAATGTAGCTCATTGTGAAAGCCCTGGGTTCAATTTCTAGTACTGCAAAAAGAAATTTCAAAGAAAAGCTACCTGTATTAGGATCTTAGCCTGACTTAAAATGACCTGCATATTTTTAAAATTAATTAGCAAGGTCCAAAAAGAATGCGAGTACTGAAAAACTTTGTTGTTGTTTTCCTAAGTTTCATTTCAAATCAGCATTGAATTGGTATGTTCTGTGTTGAGGCACATTAAATTTGGGCATTTAAAATGAGCCATTAAATAGGCCTGGGGTAGCGTGAACTGTGGCGTGGGAGTGGGATATAGAATTTAGTAACTTTCAGAACTTGTTTTAGAGGTCAAAGAGATAGTATATTTGAAAGGGAAATCTCTTACAAATTCGTCTATTTTTGTGGCTTTTTGTTGAAAATCTTGGTGTCAGAATGATTCCAAGACAATCAAAAAATCTAAAAATTACAGTCATAAAATCTTACAATTTCAATGGTTCCTAACTGCTAGTTCCTAGGCTTCTTATTTTAGAACCACTGAAACATGGATTTTTGGTCTTCATTCGCAAATACTGGTGGTACCTGTAGGCCTGGACTACAGTTCTGATTTTTGGTTTTTTTTTTAAAGCCTCCTACCCACCACCATTTGATTCTGAAGTATAGCGTGGCTTGGCACCATAGTCCAGTTCCCTATTTAAGAGTAGCATTTTGTTTTTTTCAAATTCTAAGATTTTCTATTTTTCCACTTTCCTTGTGACAAAAGCATGTTACTTCTTTTCAGAGTAGAGCTTACCTGGCTCAAATAGATACTACTTTTAAATTGTTTCACTGTTTGGAATTGAAAAGGATAATTACCATATGATGCAATTATATTTAAAATATTGAAGATAAAAGAATCATTTATCAAAAAGAATTTCCCAGTTTGTTTTTTTGGAATAAGAATAACCAAATTGTAAACATCTGTTATTTAAATAATTCAGGCAGAAGTGTTCATATTTTCAAATCAGTTAATTTAGAAATTCGGTACTAGTAGTATTAGCAAAAGAGATTTTTGTGGTTTGTTTTTGTTTGTTTTTGGTTTTTATTTGTTTGTTTTGGTTTTTTTCTTTTGAGACAGGGTCTTGCTGAATAGTTTATGCTGGCTTTGAACTGTGTAGCTCAGGCTGGCCTTGAACTTGAGATGCTCCTCCTATCCCTCAGCCTTCCGAGTGCAGGGGAGATTACAAGCATTTGCTACCATGCTCAGCTTGAGAGATTGTTTTTTAAACCAGGGCCTGTTGCTGAAAATGTATGTGAATACACAATATTTTTTCTTTTGAAATGGTTGTATTATCACTTGAGAAATTTCTAAAGTGCAGAAGACAAGTTAAAAATCACAAAATTTTCGAGCCTGTTGGCGCACGCCTGTAATCCCAGCACTCGGAGGCGGAGGCAGGAGGATCATCGCGAGTTTGAGATCAGCCTGGGCTACCAAGTGAGCTCAAGGCCAGCCTGAGCAGCATAGCGAGACCCTGTCTCAAAAAGACAGGGGCCAGGGATTTAGTTGAGTGGCGTAAGTGCCTGCCTGGCAAGCGCGAGGTCATGAGTTCAATCCCTGGTGCCTCAAAAAAATATTCTAAAAACTCACAAAATTCAGGCCAAGCATAGTGGCATAATATTTGTAATCTCAGCTGATCAGGAGACTGAAGCAAATTCATAAGTTCAAGGCCATCTTAGATAACTTAAAAGACCCTGTCCGAAAATAAAATTTTAAAAGGGATGGGGATGTATGTAGCTCACTGATAGAGTACTTGCCTAGCACACACAGATCTGTAGGATCAGTGTACATTACCACCACCAAAACAAAAAGACACATGTGTGTGTGGGTACCACAAAATCTACCTGTTAGTTGGCCATCTGAACTACTACCTCATCTCTCAACATACATAACAATATATAAATATTCTAATACTATACCTACTGAATTTCCCCTTTCTATTGTATAATGAATGCATTTCCATGTTTTTTTTTTTTTTTTTTGCGGCACCGGGGATTGAACTCACAACCTTGCGCTTGCCAGGCAGGCGCTTAGACCGCTGAGCTAGATTCCCAGCCCTGTTTTTGAGACAGGGTCTCACTATGCCATTCAGGCTGGCCTTGAGCTCACTTTGTAGCCCAGGCTGGTCTCGAACTCACAATGATCCGCCTGTCTCAGCCTCCCGAGTGCTGGGATTACAGGCGTGAGCCACCACGCCCGGCTTGCATTTCCATGTTTATAGATAGTTATCTACATTTTTAATGGCTGTTGGAGTATAAGAATTTCTCATTGTATTTCTCATTCTCTCTGTTTACATATTTAACCAGTTTCTTAGTGGAAAATATTTTGGTTATTTGTGTTTTCTTCTAGTAAAAAAATGGTATATTGTTTTTTATGCCCAATATGATAGCAACTATATAGAATAGCCAAGCGCTTAAAAAATAAAAGAAAATGCACCAATACTAGAATAGAATTTTATTTACTGGTTGTGTTAGTTAACTTTACTTGTTGCTGAGACAAAATACCTGACACCCAAAATTAAAGGTGGAAAGATTTATTTGGCTTACAGTTCGTAGAAGTTTCATGCTGTAAATCAGCTGACTCCAAGGCAGGGTGGCACCAAGGCAGGGTGGCACATGGGACGGGGCACCAGTTCATGGGGGCTGGAAGGTAGCGAAAGCTACAAAGGACATTAATGTCTTTCTATCCCTTCTCTCTTATCCAGGCTACTCAGGGAAGTAGCATTCACACCCTTAATCCTAGTGCCCTTGAACCTAGCATTGCACCATGAATCAGTTCCAGTGTCACACACACTAGATCTAGCCACCTCTGAAAAAGCCCTATTTATGTCCATGTGAGGCTTTGGGGAGATGTCTAAACACAAGCCATAACTCTTATGAAACCATATAGTTTTTTTTTTCTTTTGTATTTTTTAAAGTTACTAGATTTTCCAATAAAAAATACTGTTTTTGAGTTTATTTTTTAATGCTTAATAGTTAAATGTTTACATAAGAATATAGTCTAAAATTAGGACAGTATTATCTATGGTCATATACCTTGAAAACATCCAGCTTCTTTAAAATTAAGACAAATCAACCAAAGCAAAATTATTAAGTCAAAG
Source organism: Cuniculus paca (assembly GCA_004365215.1). NCBI lineage: Eukaryota > Metazoa > Chordata > Mammalia > Rodentia > Cuniculidae > Cuniculus > Cuniculus paca. The sequence continues at coordinate 22,326 of RJWT010001839.1, read as the reverse complement.
TAAAATTAGTTATTTGTTCTTTGAACATGACCTATCAAAGGACAAAAATGCTTATGTATATAGATTCTGATCACAAACTTTCAGTTTACTTACTTTTTCTATAGAATAAATTTAAAACTGGTGATTATATTGTCAAACTAAGAAGCAGAGACTTCAAACTTTTTTGCAGATCTTACTGTAACATTTTTCTGATGTAGCTTACCTCCACTTTAGTTATTCAAAGATACAGTGCAGTCTACCTGTATCTACTACTAAGAATGCAAAATTACATGTATTTCTGTTTTAATTCCCGTTTTATAACCAAAATCTTTTATTTCTTTAAAATACCATGCTGTGTATTTGATCTTGCTTACTTTTGGGGTGGGGGAGTGTTAAATACATAACTAAAATAATCTGTGTTCCTTTCATTCTTCAAACATAAAGAAATAACATAGAAAATATAACATTTGTTTTGCAGATGTTCGGTTATTGCTTAATAATGATAATCTCCTCAGGGAGGGAGCAGCCCAGTAAGTATTTAATATTAACAATTAAAACAACTTGGGAAAAAAATGACTTGGGAAAAGATGTTTTGAAAGTGGTATTTAAGCACAAATCCCTGATACAGAGATTTGAACATCAAATTATCTGTGAAATGTATGTAGTTATCTATGTACTATATTTGAAAAAAAATTGATTATGTGTACATATATGTGCATGCACATGAGCATTGAACCTAGGACCTTGGGCATACTAAATGGGCACTCTAGAGTTGAGCTACACCCCCAGTCTTAAAGGGAAAGATTTCTGGTCACAAAGGAACTTAGAGGCACAACTATAACAGGAAATTGTCTATTCATTGTATTTTTGACAGTGTCTTGGATACTCAGTTATTGCTACATGTTGACATTTGGATACAATTATTTTTTAAATGGAGATGACTTTAATTTTTATTTAGATTTCCCTTTTTACTTGGTTGAACTCTAATGGATTTTTAAGATCTTCAAAGCATGGGGGTTTATTCATCCATAAATGCTAAACATAGTACCTAACAACAAATGTTTACTGAGTTTTTAAACAGTTCAAAAAACTAGGTGGTTGTAACCCTGATACATTATCTTTGGACCAGTGACACAACCATGCATCTCATGACTAACCTAGATTTCAGAGAAATAATTGATCCTCCCTTGTCTTTCAAAGTGAAGTCTAGAGATCCATGTTTTAGGCTAACCAACCCTATTACTCATTTGAAAACAATGAAATCTTATATAGGTTTTTAGGTACCTTAGAATTTTTTTAATTTGTCCAGTTACCTACTTTTCTTCCTACCATACTACTCAGTGTGTGAAATCCTTACTAATTCTTTGTAATTGTCTTACAGCTGAAGGCTTTATTTTATAAATTTAACTTTTATGGTTAATCCTACTTACAGTGGAGATTTAATAGACTTTTAGGTACACCTGATTTTGCTTCTGATAAATTGTTATTTTTAAAAGCAATTTTTATTACAGAAAATGCACATGGCAGAATTTACCATTTAACCAGTAAGTGAACAGTTGACTCAGAGCACATTTACATTGTGTGACAGTAGTCATCACCCAATTCCAGAAGTTTTTTTTTCTTTTTCCCAAGCTGACACTTAATAACATCCCATTCCCTGCCCCTGACAACATCAGTCTACTTTCTATAAACTTGACTACTCTAGATACTTAAGTGTAAGTGGAATAGTATGATATTTTTTCCTTTTGTGACTGTTTTAAAGAGTTTTACAGAAATTCATTTAGTTTGTAGTTACCAACTTCTAAGTAGATTGGCCATGAACATCTAAATTTAAGCACTATTGAAATTTGCATATGTTCAAAGAGTATTAATTTTCTTTATAATAGCAGTGCATGTTGACGAAATTGTTTTCTGGATTCAAAGAAGGCACTTAACAGTACTTTCAAATTACATTTCCTCTAAGTTCTGTGTTAAACAAGTTGCATGGGTTTCATGTAGATGTAACAATTAATGGGTTTTTTTTTCAGTTTCAAAACAAAATTTTCACTCATCCAAGTTTTTCAGGATAAAGATTAGTGAAAGTGAGAGAAATAATCCATAATTACGTAAGTGGTATGAAGTGGTCATATATTTGAGTGAGGATGAATGGAAGTATTTGAATTTTCTTATTCATCCTAATTGACAGTTGTGAGCTTGGTTTCTTTTATTATAAACCAATTTCTTGAACAGCTGTGGTGTACACTTCAAGAAGTAGTCACATCGAAGTAGGATATATGATACTTTGATTTCTTTTTTTTTTTGGTACTGGGGATTGAACTCACAACCTCACACTTGCTAGGCAGGTGCTTATGCTACCGAGCTAAATCCCCAGCCTGATACTTATCTCTTAAAGGAAATGAGAACTTTCAGAAACAACAAACTACAGTAGAACAAGGTCATATTTATAGTTTATGATCCCAAGTAAAACAAAGCATCAAAATCTTTAACATGCACTTCAGATTTTCTTGAATGTGTTTGTATATTGAATATGTTTGCTGCCTAGATGAACTAGTAGAGAAAACAATCGTTGACTTCGTATTCTTTGTACCAAATTTCTCAAAACTCATTATTGAGATCATTTTGTAGAAATCTAAAGGTGTCTGTAAAGGGCAGAAATATAATGTAAACTAGGAAATGAATTTAGAATGATACTACTCTGTCAGCATGTCCTCTTTGTGAAACAATTTTAGAACAAAAATAGTGTTACCCAGATTTTTCCTTACTTAGTTCTAAATTACTTTTGAAATATTTAAACTTGAATTTACCCTTGAAATAAGATGATTTGTCCTTGTTGTTACTTTCTCATTGCTGGGACAAAATATCCAACACTCAAAAGTTAGAAAAGAGCTTTACTTTGACTGATGGTTTTTAGGGGATTCAATCCACACTCAGCTGGCTCCAAGGCAGAAGGGCATAATAGAAGTATCTGGCAGAGAAAAACTGCTTGCACCATAGTGCCTAGGAACCAGAGAGTAAAGAGAGGAGCTGTGGATGAAGATACACACTTCAGAGTCATACCCCTAGGGGTCTGCCTCTTCTGATCAGGCCCCCATCTCCTAATAGCACATTTAACTATGGGTGTAGTACCCATTATCCATCCAATCACCTTCAGAAAGTTCCATCTCTGAATACATGAGACTTTTAAGGGACATACTAGATTCAAATTACAGCATTTCATCCCAGGCCTCCAGAAGACTTGCGCCTATATCTTTATGCAAAATGCATTTAGTCTGTCTCTAAGAGTTGCTCTAAGTTCTGGCATTGCTGAAATTTTCAAGTCAGGAGTCTTCTGTGATACTTAAGGCAAACTCAGCTATGAGCCTCTATAAAAATCAGAAAGAAAGTTATACAGTTCCAACGTACAGTGGCAAATGGTAAATATTCCCATTCCAGAAGGGAGAAATACAGGGATAGAAAGGAATCACACCAAACCAAAACCAAAACCCAGCACAGTAAATAGTAAATCTTGTAGTTTCATGTCCAGCACCCAGGGCAAATTGTGATAAGATGTGAACTCTACAGGGCTTGGGAAACCATCCTGCAGTCCATTACCAGTGCAACCATTGTGGGCTCTCTTTTGGGATGGCTACACTCACTGCCTTCACCTTTCCTCAGCAGACACTCCACATGCCTGGCATCTTGAATTTATCAGGGTCTTCACTGCAGTTATGGATTTGTTTTTATAGTTTTGTGCACTGCCTTCTCAGGAATATATTGCCTGGCCTCTCAGGCCTTCTGAAATCTAAGTGGAAACTTCCCTGGCCCCACAACTCTTACATTTGCATGCCCGTAAAACCAGCAACATGTGGGTTATTCCATGGTCTGTCTTGACAATAGCTGGTCCCCCTTTGATCGTGGCTGCAGAGGCTTGTGAAGTGCCTGGATTCTGAGCTCTGTAAACTCCTGGAACCAATTCCATAGGTACCCCTTCTTGAGCAGGTGCCCTGGGGCTCTCTTCTCAAAGTAAAGTCTTTTACTTTTGCTTCTTGAATTTGTGAGGCTGAGATCTTGCTGATTCCTCACATAGCTTCAAGACATCTTCCTATTGTCCTGTTGCAAAGTACTTGGTTTATTTTTAATGCTATCTTTTTCAGTGACTGTGCCCTCCTTTACCAAACTTTGTAGGAGTTTTCATTCTGGGGATACTCCACACTTTTCAAATAGGTAGTTTGGCTCCTGATTTTCACTGTAAGTCTGACCAAAAGTAGCCAGAGTACCCAGGCCACAACCTGAACATTGGGCTGCCTTGAACTTTTCTTCACTAGATTAGTCCGCCACTCTTAATCTCAATCTCCCAGGACATGGGCAATCTCAGTATCTCAGAACATGGGCAAAATGTAGAGAAATTTTATGCCAGAATATAGCACACATGGCCTCCGGTCCAGCTATCAGTGGAGTCCTTGTCCCCAAAGGAAACCTTCTGAGCCTGACCTTTACTCTGCACATTTCTGTTAGCATTCTGGTTTTCTGAGCTTTGATAAGAATTTCCTGTCAAGCTTGCCTTAAAGCATTCTAGGGCTTAACCAGCATCTCCAAATCTTTCAATTCTTCTGCAGATTCATCCCAAAGGCTTCTAAACCATGTGGTCAGATATGGACATGCCTCATGTCTATATTCGGTATCTGTATTTGTGTAGCTATTTTTACTGCATCACAAACCTGACTCCCACAGTTTAAACAGAGGAGTGATTTATTTTAACTCATGGTTTTTAGAATATTCAGCCCATAGTCCACTGGCTTCAAGGAAGGGCTTGGTGAGAGACTGCTCACTTTATGATGGTCAGGAAGCAGCAAAGAGAGTAACCAGGGAGGGAGATATACCCTTGCAAGTCATGCCCCTGGTGCTCCATCTTTTCCAATTAGGCCCTGCCTTCTAGGAACACATGTTGGTATGAATTCATCATTGAATTAGTCCTCTCATGTGTATAGAGCCCCCGTGACCTAGTCACCTTCCAAACCCTTACCTGTGAACACATGAGACTTTAGGGGTCATTCCAGATCCAAACCATAAGGGTTATTATCATTAAGCCTGACTAAAATTCATAGCATAAGTTTAAAAGGCATCACAAAAACATTCAGAATGTATCCTTTTGCAGTTTTGCTGGAGAAAGCCTGTAGCCATAGATTGATATTTTCTTCTTCAAAAATTGCTCTTTTAAATATTGAATTTCTTTTATATATGTCTTTCCACATACACATACTTTCTTTCCATCTTCTATCTTTGCCCTGTTGCTTCATCTCTTTTCATCTTTTCCTTTTCTTCTTTTTGTAAAGGGAAACAACAGGGCTACAGTGGTTCTAACAGGATATCTGTACTTAATAAGTACACAAATGCAGTATGTTTCACTGTAAAATTAGACTTACTGAAGAGTTGGTACAGTCAAATCTAGAACACTTTCAAATATTTATAAATAACCTTTTTTATTCAGTGAACAAAAGAATGCCATACTTAACTGATTATGAAGTTAATATGCCTCCTAGGGATTTTCCAGTGGGTAGCCAAGTATGTATGAAATAAAATCTAATTATAGAAGCATATCAAAGACCTGTAGACACTAAAAAAAATTTTCATTTTCTGTGTAAAGGTAGCTTTTGGAACTGATTCTGAAATAATGACTAGGGTTTGAATATTAAATAAGGGAAATGATGTGGCTAAACTGAGAAAGCATGGAGAAAAGTGTCATATATGTGATGAATGGCAAACAGTAGAATATAAAAATCTATAGTAACAGGTCACTTAGAAATGGATTCTGGGGCTACAGAACTCTACAAAGGCAGGGGACCATTGTTTTCAGTGTCCAATGGCATTTTTCGCATATAGTAGTAAGACCCCAGTAAATATTTGTGTGGACAGAGGATTGGATGAGTGAATGAGGAGTGGGTGCATAGAGTTTTCTGAACAGAAGGAACTTAGTTTAGAAGCATACTTTTGAGCTGGGGATACAGCTTACCAGCATAAGTGCCTGCCTGGCAAGCACAAGGTCCTGAGTTTGATTCCCAGCACCCAATACATACATACATACATACATACATACATACATACATACAAGCATACTTTTGAAATAAACCACTTAAGGTGAGTAACTGCCTGACTACATTGAGGCTGTTCCTCGGAAAATTAGAATTTTTAATGAATTAAACGTAAATAGCTACTGCTTTCTCCCTCCCACTCCATGTTCTTCTATATTTACCCTCATCTTTCTTGAACATACAGTGTCAGGAATTTGACAGATGATAATTCAATCCTGCTTTGCTATATTTCTGTGTAACTCATCTGTAATGCTTTGCTCAACTAAACATTCCTTTTGGGGGGAAACTCGGAAGCTAATGCAGTAAATCCCTGACTTACAAATGAGTCTCATTCCATGAGAATGCTCAAAAGTCAGACTTGTTTGTATCTGACAAAATGAGTCTTATATAGTACAGTACACCTGTGAAAGTTCACAACTTCAGTGTTTAAATCAGGGACTTAATGTACATGAAAAATTAGTGGACATCTGGTTATCCACAGTAGTCTTGAACAGCTACCAAGTAGATTAAGTTTGGAGACAAATTGTTAAGTTTTGAAGTTCTCAGTCTTTTCTAATAAGTGGAAGTAATTTCTTAACTTAGAGGTTTAATGGAACACCATACAGTGTGTTATTTATATAATTTTTAGGTAATTTGTCGTGCTATGTGACTTTTTCCTAAACATGTATTACATAATTATCTGATAATGTATTATTTCCCCTTTGGAAGTAGAAAGAGGCTTTGTTCTTCAGTCTGTCCCATTGTTTCCTAACTTAGACTATCTACTTCTAGCATGGATATTAGAAATAGCATAACTTCCTTTTCTGGATCTAGTTCCTCTGCTGTCCAGTTTGCCATACATGTTACTGCCAAATTAATCTTTAGAAGTACTTCTTCGATTTTATTTCTCAAAAAGCTTCTGTGACTCCATCATTCAAGGTTATCAGTTCAATGCAGTAACTTGTCACTGACTGAACACATGCTATGTGACAGGCTTATTGAAGTTGGTGCTTTCTGGTCCCACTAGTTGAAATACTCTTTTCTTGCTCATCATTCCAATTTCTCCAAGATCAGAACTTACCCTGTTTTTTAAGCACATTTCTTATTCTCACATCCATCATGACATTGGACCTAGTTCTCTTCTCCTTAGTCTTTTCTTAACAAAATTAAAATATTTTTTTCATTACAGTGCAGTATTAGTAATTCTCTTATGGTACATTCTACCTTGTGTTATGGTTATATTCATCCATTCTCTTCCTATTCTAAGTCTTTTGATTATAAATGTCTCCATCATAGCCCCTAGTCTGTTTCCTGTTTTATTAAATATATGTAGTACTTGAATACTTGGATATGTATCAATAATCTTTATGTTCAGAGTTTTGAATGAAAAGATCAGTTGTATTTACTGACTTAATTTGATTTTATTAAACATTGAAGGCTGGATATTATTAATTAATTTTTGAAATAGCCGTACCTAAGCTGGACATGGTGGTACACTCCCAGCACTCTAGGAGGCTGATGCAGGAGAATGGCAAGTTCGAGCTCAGCTTGGGCAGTTTAATAAGACCCTCTCCGAAAATAAAAAGTGCTTGGGATGTAGTTTAGTGTGAAGGCCCGGGGTTCAATCCCCAGGACAGCTGAATGAATGAATGAATGAATGAATGAATGAATGAATGAATGAAATATGCAGCAATATCTTATATTGTGTTATAAATAGTGTAAGATCATAGCTGGGCATGGTAATGCACATGTATAATCCCAGCACTCAGGAAGCTAAGAGGAGGAGGATCAGCGCAAGTTTGAGATCAGCCTGTACCACGTAGTGAGTTCAAGGCCAATCTGAACTACATAATGAGATCCTGTCTCAAAGAAAAAACAAAAAAGATCATTATTAAGAGAATATCATGGCCATGTGCAATATAGAAGGTGACTTTTATTGAGAGATGAGTTGTTTGTGATTTTTCAGAAATTACTGCAGTTTTAAGTGATGGCCTTTTTCTTTTTTAGTGCATTTGCACAGTATAACTTGGATCAGTTTACTCCAGTAAAAATTGAAGGTTATGAAGATCAGGTATGTTTCATATAAACATAGAATGTGACTATTCTTTGTTTCTTTTAATAATTATGCAAGAATTCTGAAGTGCTGTGCTTAAAGATTAAAAAAATTACTGTTTAATCTTAGCCACTTACTGGTAAAGTAATTCAAAACTGTCTGTTGAGACTGTTAATACTATTAGCAGAAAGTCCCTTTTAGACAGACATACTCGTATAATTCTTTGAAGAGCTTAGAAAATCATTGCTTTACGTCTTTCTTGTTTTTTATAGGAAAAAATATCAATCCTATATTAACCCAAAATCTATATATATATTAGTAAGATTTATATCATAATTTGGTTGCTCTGGAATTCTACAGTTTTTTCATGTGAGTAATTTAGCATTTAGTAATTATTAAATCTTTTCTTTCCAAAATGTAGTTAAAATTGCTAAGCCATAAAAAGCCACAGCAGGTCACTAGCTTTTTTACTTTAGAGTTACTAATAATTGAATGGTGATCGTGGTAATTCATATCATGCTTTTGGGGGTAGGGTTTTGGCTACTAGTATGAACATTGGTATACTAAATTTCTTTCTACCTCTGAACACATTGACAGTTGTTTTCTTGGGACAGATTCCTAAAACAAAAATTTGCTGGGTAAGAGAATGCACCTTCTTAAAATGTTGGATAACTTCCAAAGTCATTTTACAAACCTAGCATAATATTAATTCTCAAACCTAAAAAGATAAAATCGAAAAGGTAAATAGCATACTAATTTCACATATGATTCAATTTTTAAAACTGTGGAATATTAACAAATAGGTTCCAGAAATATAGCAAAAGAATAACTAAAACTGAACAGAAACTTTTTTTTTTTTTTTTTTTTGGCGGGCACCGGGGATTGAACTCATGACCTTGCGCTTGCCAGGCAGGCGCTTAGGCCACTGAGCTAGATCCCCGGCCCTTGTGTTTTTGAGACAGGGTCTCAGTATGCCATTCAGGCTGGCCTTGAGCTCACTTTGTAGCCCAGGCTGGTCTCGAACTCACAATGATCCGCCTGTCTCAGCCTCCCGAGTGCTGGGATTACAGGCGTGAGCCACCAGGCCCGGCCTGAACGGAAGTTTTTATAGAAACACAAGAGTCATTCCATGTAAAGGCAATATATTGGTCTTACATTTTAATTAACAAATCAGAGAGAAAAACTAGTGTCAGTAAATGGTGAAAAGGGATTTTGAAAAGCCCAGCAATCATTTTTCATTAAGAAAAACTCTTAAAAGTACAGACAGAAATCTGCCACATACAATTGTTTACCAAAAACCAATAGTGTCATCAACTGCTACTCTAATAAAACAATTTTAGTTAAAATTTTAAAATTATTTATGCCTTATTTCGTTATTAATCGTAAATGAAATTGTAGCAGAAAACACAAGAGAATGACATGAGAACTTAATGCTTAGACTATATGTCTCTTTGGTAATATAATTTATGTAGGCAATAATACCAAGAAACTGTGTTGATTTAATCCCCAACTCAAAAGCTACTAGACTTAAAAGAATTTGGTGAGATGGCTTCATTTAAGGTAAGTGGTGTATATAACACTCATTAGCTACCCTCTGTTGCAGCAAGTAAGAACCTAAAAGTAGAAATGAGGGATATCAGGGTATAGCAGGGAGTTTCACTTAAAGTAATGGTAAAAATTATACATTAATTTAGGAACAAATCTATCCAGAAATAGGATCATGAAGAAAACATAGTTAACTTCATTAAACATATAGAACAAGATCTGAATAATGGAGAGGTCATTGCATTCCATTCTTAGAAACATAAATTATTTTAAAATTAGTAAGTAAATTTGTTAAAGCTTGAATTTGAATCCGGATCACTTCTTTTAAGTTGGTCAGTACTGTGAGTAAACCTAATGTGAAAAGAACACATGCTTGAAATAACCAGGAAAATTCTAAAGAGAGCAGTGCAGGAGAATTGCTTTATTGCATAGGAGAAGATATTTTACCACCAATGTAAAGTCAAATCAACGTGGTAGCATACGTTGTAGACAGTAGAGCAGCACAAAGAACTAGACTTTAAATGTATGAAAAATTTTATACAGATACTGGTATAACCAATTTCCACTGAAAAGAAATTTAGTTTGGGCCTCCGCTTCACACCATGTACAGAAATACATTTCAGATGGCTTAAAAATTTGTACACTGACAAAGATTTTAGAAAAAGATCTAAGTGTCTGCATGTATAATGTAAGGGCAAGAAGACCACAGATAGACATTTTGCTACATATTAAACTATAGACTGAAATCTTAAACCAAGAACTTCATTGTAAAATGATTTTAAAAAACCCAGCCCAAATAAATATTGTAGAATGTTTACCACAGAGGAGCAGATGGCCCATAAACTTGAAAAGATACTTAGATCTATCACAAATCAGAGAATTGTACAGTAATTAAAATTAAGCTAAAAAAGGGAGTGATAATGCTTATTGATGTTAGTGACGTGGAGGGAAACATACTCATTTTGTTTGTAGAAATGAGGATTGTCACAGCCAGTTTTTGGAAAGCAATCCAATTATGTATTAAAAATACATAAACCTTTTACTGCTGTCTTCACTACTGCTGGGAATCTGTCCAGTAGAATTAAAAGCATCTTTTTAGCACAGTAGGGTAATGACAGTTGGCAAAAATTAAATAAATATTTCAAAATATCTAGTAGAAAGCCAGGTGTAGTGGTGCACTTTTGCAATCCCAACACTCGGGAGGCTGAGGCAGGAGGATCGTTGCAAGTTTGAGACCAGCCTGGGCTACAAAGTGAGCTCAAGGCCAGCCCAAACTGCATAGTGAGACCGTGTCTCAAAAAGACCAAAAAAAAAAAAGCTAGTAGAAAGGATTTTGAATGTTCCCAATAGAAAAAAAAGATTGATATTTGATACGATGGATTTGCTAGTTGTTCTGATCTGATCATTGCATATTATATACATCTATTGAAGTAGTATTGTGTGCCCCATCAATATATACAATTATTGTATTAATTAAAATTTTGAAAGAGAAGCATCCAATGGAAATTAAAACACTAGTATATTAAAATATATGTACCCCAGTATTTATTTCACCATTTTTATTGGTGCCCTTCCCTTCTCCAAAGAGAAGACAACCGGGAGATATATTTTAAAATAAAGTTTTGTTGCTTATTATTTATAAAAGATAGATTGTTAAAAATAAAAGGTAGTTTATAAAAAACAAAAGCAGATATTTCAGAGTAGGTGTGTCTGTGGGCCCCATAGCAAGTTGGGGCACACTGCAGAGCTTCCTCCCTGGTTAACACCACCTGATTGAAGGTTATCACTAGTTTTCTTAATTTTGTAGAACTTGAGTTTTGTAGAACTTTTCATATCAGAAATACTAAACAGTTACTAGTTCTCAAAAGAAAATAACTGAACTCCAGCACTGTTGTATAGAATACACTTTTTTCCCACTAAATAGCTAGAAGTTACAGTGTTAGAAAAACTGATGTATCTTGCATGAAAATAGCCTCATCGTCCTTGTGCTGCACTCATTTGAAGTTACTGTTTTTTTGTTTTGGAAATTGAACTCATAACCTTGCACTTGCCAGACAGGCGCTATGCCACTGAGCTAAATCCCCAACCTTATCTGGAGTATTACAGTTCTATGATATAATTAAACCAGTTGATTAAAGTAAAATTGTTTCATAGTTTTAAGGAGAAAGATTAAGTGAACATATACATATACGTGAGTACTTTGTTGTTTTAAATACTTTTTTCATAAATTCATTCTATCATTGAAGGTTTTGATAACAGAACATGGTGATTTGGGAAATGGAAAGTTTTTGGATCCAAAAAACAGAATCTGCTTCAAATTTGATCACTTAAGAAAGGAAGCAACTGATCCAAGACCCTATGAAGCAGAAAATGCAATTGAATCATGGAGAACTTCTGTAGAAACTGCACTGCGAGCATATGTAAAAGAACATTACCCGAATGGAGTTTGCACTGTAAGTCAGTGACCACTTTTTCTTTGTGTTTGTTATGCAAATGCGACTGAAATTTATAATAACTTACAGAACATTTTATAACTTGTAACATTCTTTACTACTTTTTTCAAAAACTAAATAGGTATTATAGCCAAAAATGAAAAACTGATTATATCTTCAATTAAATCTATATAGAAATTCTAAGACAATGGAAAAATGATATGATGAGATTCTTTAATCTCATGTTCATGATTCATCTTCATTTTAGAGTAAGTTGCTTTTAACTTGTAGAAATCTTAGAACCAGTAAAATTATTTGGAAGTGAAATTATGTCAAGTATTTGATAGTTACATTTCTTGTGTTTTTTACATGATTCTCTCATAGGTTTAACTTACATTTTGTGGGTGAAAAATGGTAGAAAGTAGGTGTGCTTTTTGTTTTTGAACATTGATAAGATTGTATCCATATAGGGTCTTCTACATCCTGAGTTTGTGCTTTTTGGGGCCACTCTATAACTGTAGTGATCTTTTCAAATGCAAATAAGAGCATAAAAATCCTGTGCTTGAACTCTTTCAGAGATTTCCTGTTGCACTTAAAACACAGTCCAGGTTTACAAAGCAGGTTAACTGTGGCCTTCTGCTTACCTCTCCAACCTAAAGTGACCACAGATTATTTTATACCTACTTTCCCATCATAATGCTTCATACCACCAGTAGCACCCCAGTTTTCTCAGAAGTTTCCTTTGAGGACAGAAATTTTTGTAATCTTCTCAAGACTATTCGTAGACTGAAAGAAGGGACAAGGAAAAAATTGAATAGAAGGAAAAAGTAGAAACAAAGCTTTTGTAAGTGTGTGGGAAGAAGTGCTGAAGGGGAGGGGAGGGGAATGGGGAAAAAAAAGAAGCAGCTAGATATACTCCGTACAAGTACAAATTCCCTATGATGAATGTTATCATGTATGTTTAAAATGCACCAATAAAATGAAAAGAATAATTATAGAAATATAGAACAAAAATAGGAAATACAGCAACAATAGATACAAGGGAGGGAGAGGAGAGAGAAGGGAAGTAGTAAGAATTAAGATGTGTTATGTATGCTTACCAACACCCCATGATGAATGTAATCATTATGTACTGTAAACATGAACTAATACATTTTTTTAAATTCTAAAATATATAACAACATACCTAAGACAAACTTAGAAATTCTTTCAATTCAAACTTGTTAATTAAGATTATTTTGGAGGAATATCTCAGTTACAAGTAAGGGAGTGACTAAGTTAGCCTGCACTTGTTCTTAGGGAGGAGTGAAAGGCCCAAATTATACATTTCCTTTAAAGTAGTAGGGAAGAGGTAAGAGAATGTCATAACACATCATAAACATTCTTAGTGACCTTTCTCAGTTTTAAGTACATTAACTTCCTAACCCTTAGTAGTTTTAAAATGACTTCAAAAATGGCAGCCCTTAAGATTATAAAGTGGCCAAAAATGATAATCACAAACTAGGAACAGTTTTTACTTGAAGGGAAATAATTACATTGGTATCTGTATGTTTAAGTAAATTTCCTACTTATGATCCTTGTATTTGGAATGAAAGTATGATATACCCAGCATATGAATATTTTATAGTAAAGTGAATTTTACTATTTTACTTTATCATTTGTGTGAGATGCACATATTTGAAAATGTTTTTCTAGTTGCTATATTAGTTTGTACTCTTTTATGTATGTCTTCCAAAATGCTGTACACTTTCAGTATTTTATAGATGCTTAAAGTTGGACATTCATGTCACTAAGTTCTCATTCTTGGTTTTACTTTTTTTTTTTTTTCCCACCAATAAGGTGTACGGTAAAAAAATAGATGGACAGCAAACCATTATTGCATGCATAGAAAGCCATCAGTTCCAAGCAAAAAATTTTTGGTAAGTTAAATAAACATTTGTGTATTGAGGCATTGTTTATATTCTTTGTAATTCTAGGATTTGTGATTTGGGCTGAATCTTACTTGCATATGATTGAACAACATAAATATGATATAAAAGTTCAGCCTCTTGGAAAAAAGAAGCTATTTGTTCCATAATTATCTGATCACTAAAGGTGGCAGTAAATCTTTAAATTCATTGAAAAGAATTTAGGAGAGCATAGTGTTTTTGGAGACTGGCAGGCAGAAATCTGAGAGCATGTACTCATGCAAGCAGACCAGTTGGCAGGCCCACATGCTCACTCTGAGAAAGGTGTGTTCCTGAATGATACTTATGTGGAGGAGGAAGAAAGGGGGAATAATAGAAAACCACAGTACTTCTGTGAACTTGGGAACTATGACGATGTTTTTATTGGAATTACTTTATGTTTGAATGACAAATATAAGAGAGTAACATTACAGTTGTGCCTTGTAATTTTACATACAAATTATACTTTTACTCCTTGGAAAATTCTAGCTCCCAAAAGAACTGACTTGCTCTATTAATCTTTAGTATGTGACAAGTTGTTGGTCCTTTTTATTCTTAGACAAGATTATTTCTGAGATATTGCCTGTTAAAAAATTCTGAGGTTCTCTAAGACTTTACAGGTTCAGAATTGAATAAAATATTTATTTTTTTTCTTCTTCTTTAATATGTGATTACATCATGAGAGTATATTAGTCTTTGACTCACTAGCCAAGTAGTTTGGTGATACCATTGAGGGTCAATTAACAGGAATCAGTATCCCAGGTAAACTGGTGTGGTCTATTGCTTAGGTGTGCTCCCACTTAACCATCTCAGAAATAAATGTAAGGCTACAAGATTAATCAGTAATATTTGGAGGAATGCATGTCCAGCACCATGAAAGGATAATCATTTCCATCTGTAAACATGTTTTAATGATAAGCTGCAGCATCCTAAACATTTTGGCATAATAAGGTTACTTTTATGGACCTAATACAAATTAATTTCTCTACTTTGATTCTAAAAATGTGTACCATTAATCTGCCAGAATCCTAATGCAGTAAATCTTTGCAAAATTTTTATTGATTTGTATGTTTATGCCAGGAAATATATAAAATAATCCACATTATTGAAATTGAACTATTATGAAATTAAAATAATCGTTACTGATTTTAGTTTAAAACCTGTTGTTAAATTTCTGATTTTCAAAAATAAAACTCCTTTGAACTTTAGCATATATGAAATGAAAAAAGTCGGACCTTTGGATTTTTCTATTCTATTTCACTTCATATATTGGAATTTTTTCCTAAACTACCACTATGAACACTGTATCATTAAAGTTAAAAATTATTTTCACTTTCTAGAAAAGATTAGTTTTATTTTTTAAAAAGTGCTAAATAACATAACAATAATCTCAGTAAAATCTAAATATTTTAATGCACGTAAACATACTATACTTCAGTTTACCTAAACTACGTGTAGAAAAAAATTAAAAGACATAGTCACAAGTGTTTTTTAGATTTCACTAGAGACCTCTTCTTGGTCTCTGTTTCCTCAATGTTTACTAGTGTTAGGGGCTTAATAAATGTAGGAATAATGCATATTTTGTATATTTGCAGTTACAGTACAAGGGGGCAGAATATTATTAAGACTTGGACATTTGGGCCATCTTTTTACTTTGGTGAGGGAGTGTCATTTACCCAAATTCATTTATTCTTGATATATTAATGTTTTTTGTTTTCCTTTCTTTGTATTGCTAGGGATCAAACCTAGGGTCTCACACATATTAGGCAAGTGCTATATCATTGAATTACATCCACAGTCCCTGAAAGAATCTTGAAATAGTTTTTAAACCAGTACCATTACTTACTTGGATTGGATTTTTTTTAACTTTTTACAATCAATAGTGATATATATGAATATTGTCATAGCAATCATTAATATATATGTTTAAAACTCACTACTTACTTAAATAAGTGAAATAACTTCTTTTAGAATTACGAACCAAAAATGAGTAGATCTAGATTCTTTTTCCAGCCATGCTTCTCAGAGTACTCTTGGATGAGTCACTCAAAGTCAAAACATGTTACAAAGTTCTTTATTTTGCATTGTTCTAATAGTTGTTAGGTGTTAACTATAGGAATGAGAGTACTATCATATATTTTGCATTGTTCTAATAGTTGTTAGGTGTTAACTATAGGAATGAGAGTACTATCATTCCACAGACTTTATGTTGGATAGATTACAAATACATGGAAAGTAACTCATATAATTTTATAGCAAAAGCCAGTGTAGTGCTCCATTAACTCTTCATGATTCTGGAAACATACAGTGTTCAGAAAAGCTCAGGGCTATTAATTTGCATATCGAAATGGCGTTAGTGTGCAAAGAGCAAATAGGCAAAAAAGAAATGGAGTTACTATGAAAAGACTGTCAGAAAAATACAGCAAAATTCACTAGTAGACAGAAATGAGTAATTATATACATACTGTTTATAATTTCTCAATTTTCTACCAAAATAGTGTATTAATTTGTATACCAATACTATTTCAAAAAGAGGTGCACTTTATGTAGCAAATTAAACTTTAAATTAGAAAAGTGATGTTTAAAAATCATACCCTTTTTTTCCAGGTATCAAAACCTACCCAGCCGGGTGTGGTGGCTCACGCCTGTAATCCCAGCACTCGGGAGGCTGAGACAGGCGGATCATTGTGAGTTCGAGACGAGCCTGGGCTACAAAGTGAGCTCAAGGCCAGCCTGAACAGCATACTGAGACCCTGTCTCAAAAACACCAGGGCTGGGGATCTAGCTCAGTGGCCTAAGCGCCTGCCTGGCAAGCGCAAGGTCGTGAGTTCAATCCCCGGGGCCGCAAAAAAAAAAAAAAAAAAAAACCTACCCAGTGGTGTTTCATAACATTTCCTAGCCATTTAAAAAAATTACTTGGTACTGTCATTCAGTAGATATTAAATTGCTCTGATTGTATTTATGAAAGGACTTGATAGTCATAAACATTTATTCAATTTAATTTTAAAGCATAAGTGATTCAGTTGAAGAAGTAGCCTAACATTTTTCTCTAAGAAGTATCTTAGTTTTGAATTGTATTTTAATCCTTTAGAATTCTGAAGTTACATTCATTTTCTAGGTCTTATGAGTAGGGTGAAGATTAAATACAAAAGGGTGATTTAAAAATGCAGTGAATATTTAAATTTTTTAAAAATTATTACAGTAAAAGACACATTGCCATTAATCCCCCTCACAGTAGTCCCCCTCACCTTGAAATACTTGCATTGTTCTTTTCACTTTTTGGATTAGTTCTAGAAATCCACTTTCTTGAGTATCTTTACAAAGTATGATAAAAAATGCAGCAAATATGTCTATTTAGTGCCATCTAATGAAAAAGCAGCTCATAAAAACATGAACAGTGTGTCCTCATCTGTCTTATTCACTGGATCTGACACTATAACTTGTGACTCTTTACCCAATGTCAAAATGACCAGGAAAGGCAAATATTTGGAATCAGTTCAGAACCTCAAGGCAGCCAGAACAGTATAACTAAAGGCATTCATGAAAGACTTCCAGAACTGCTTCCGAAAGTGGTAAAAATTTTGAGATTAGTAGGTTTAAAGTGAGGAGAAGTATTTTGAAGAGAATTGATGTCAGTGTGTCTTTTACTATAATAAATTTTTAAAATTTAAACACCCTGTACTTTTCAGTCATACCTTGTGTGTCTTATACCTATTCTAACTTTTTGATCCTTTTAAATATTTCAGTGGTTGAAAAATAAATACCCAGCATCTATTTCCTACACTTTGTCACATTGTAGCATTAACTTTAAATCTAAAGCTTAATATTGATTCAAATTATTTTCCCTACCTTATTTACAGCTGCTGTTTTTATTTTTAAGGAATGGTCGTTGGAGGTCAGAGTGGAAGTTTACAGTCACACCTTCAACCACTCAGGTGGTTGGCATCTTGAAAATTCAGGTACAAAATTTAAAAAGAATTTGTTTACTGATTTCCAGATGATTCTGATCAAAGGAACAACAAACCTAACAAATTTATATTTTCACAGTACACCATACCATGTCTTTTCCAGATTTTTGTTTTGAGGTTATAGGAAAAAGAAGTACTGTTTTAAATCTTTTAAATAATCTTATAGTTTGTTCCTTAGTCATCAAAAACCTGTGAGGATAGCTGACAGATTCTAAAACACAGTTAAAATAACATGCTACCATTTTGTCTGCAACTCATACAATTTGTTCATCTAAGCATCTTCGAAGTTTGAGTGTGCTCTTTTGTCATCTGAATTGAGTGGAGTATAATATATGTGTGTGGAGATATAAATACATATTATATGTCTATATTACTACATATATTACATATGTTTTTCAAATATCTGTACTCATATTAGAGTTGTTAGATAAAACCCACTAGAATTGAATTCTTTGACTCTTACTGTAAGCTCAGATGTTTCTGTAGAAGAACGTTTGATAACTAAGTACTTATTTGAATATATATTGCTCAATAAGTTAAAGGAAGGTACTGATCTCTCTGTATTTTGGTTCACTTTTCAATACATATGTTGATCAACTGTTGTGAACGATATAGTTGTAAAAGAATATAAATCTTACACTGCAGCTTTGTCATCTGACTTCTGTATACACTTCTAGTCTTGTTTCACATTGGTTTATGTCCCTTTCCCTGTCCCTTAGAAACCATAAAAATTAAGAGCATTCAATCTGAAGTCAGACTGTCAAGAGTTTGCATCCCAGCTCAGCTGATTACTATTTATGTGACTCAGAAAGTCATTTAAGTTTGTATGTTTTGCCATCCATTAAAAAATTAAAGCCTGGTAGGGTAGCATGTCCCTGTAATCCCAGCACTTCAGCGGCTGATGCAGGAGGATGTACCATGAGTTTGAGGCCAGCCTAAACTACATAGCTAGACCCCGTGTCCAAAAGAAAAGCTTGTATGATTGTTCAAGAATTAGTTAATATTGGGTAAAATGGTTAGAACAAAACCTGATACAAAGCGCTCTGTGAATAATCACTATTAATTGTTGACATTCCTTTCAGACAGGCCTCCCTAGGTCTTATCTGGATAATTACAGCGCTTTTGAAATGCTGTCCCTGGTTGTCTGGTTCACAGTTCCATCTTCAGCACTTACTATAGTGACTGACATGTAATGTAACTTACTTTGGCTGAATTGCTGGATCCTTTGACATTTCCTAGTTAGTTTTTCAGTTGCCATCTGAAAGATTAATTTTTAGAAAATTTAAACCTGTGTGTGTTACTTGCCTAAAGATCACTTAGTGGTATGCTCCTACCTGCCTGATAATCCAGGCATATTTGTATGGTATACAGGGCCCAAAGTTGACTATTCTGCTACCTGTGTATTTCTCCAGGTGTTTCTCCCTTTTCCCCCTCCTTTATATACATTCCAACCACAAATACCTTTTTTTTTTTCCACAAATATCTTTAGTTCTTTTTGATACATGCTGAAGTTCATTTAAAACCCTCTGAGTCTAAAGTATTGCTAGTATATTTTGTGTAACCCCTGGTTTTGGAATATGAGGTAAAGGACTATGTCATTTTACAAGCCATGTATTTCCACAATCTTATGTGGTGACAATATTTATACTATTGATTGTTGAATAAATTCATGTCCGGGGACAATTAAATGTTTGGTGGAAATACACAAAAGAGAAGCAGCAATGGGAAGGATCTTACTGTGACCTTAATTTTGTACATCTTGAGTTTTGGTACCGCTAAAATTGCTATGATGTAAAAATGTGTAGCAGTGAGGTCAGTGAAAATCACTCACTTTCCTAAATAATTGCACCAATAACTAGTATTCTCACTAGACTGAGGGTAGCAAGGGTCTTGCTGAAATTTAAAGGACTAAAGATCAGTAGAGAAGACAGGCTGGCACTGAAATTAGTAGTCAACTGTGTTGGTGTGATTGCTGAATGTGCTTTCTATTGTTTTACTAATAGGTTCATTATTATGAAGATGGTAATGTTCAACTAGTGAGTCATAAAGATATACAAGATTCCCTAACAGTGTCTGTAAGTAATTCCACAATAAAATAAAAATAACCTAATACTTCTGTAAAACCTTAGCAGTTTTGCAATTTACATTTTAAATGTTTTCGTTTCAGATTAAAGCGTTTTCAGATTGATGAAAGATGCAGTTCTGTACCTAATGTTTTTAGCAGTTTTTTTGAGTTATAGTTCAGGTACCAGTCAATTCATTCTTTTAAAGTATAAAATTCAGTGTTTTTAGATTAACAGAGTTGTGCAGTAATCACTGCAATCTAAATTTAGAACTTTTCCATGTTTCTTTAACCTATACCTATTAGCAGCCACACTTCATCCTCCCCAGCTCTTATCTCAGACCTCTCCCTATGCTGGACAACCACTTATCTGTTTTCTGACTGGATTTGCCTGTTCTGGACATTTCATATAAATACAGTCATACATGGACTGTTGTGACCGACCTTGTTTCACTTAGCATTTTTCAGTGTTTGTCTTTGTTGGAGTCTGTATTGTACATTCCTTGTCATGGCCAAATAGATATTTATTTCATTGTATGGTTATATACATTTAGTCATGAGGTGGGCATTTCTGTTGGTTTCTACTCTTTGCTGCTGTGAGAAGCATTTATGTTTTTGTTTTTGTTTTGTTTTGGTGAAAATAATTTTTCTTTAAGACATACACATAAAAAGTAGATTTTGAGGAACTTCCAGATATTTCTAGGATGTCTGCACCATTTTATGATTCCAATTTGAGAGTATATAAGGGGATTCCAATTTTTCCACATCCTCAAAACTTAGGGGTTTTTTCTTTGTTTGTTTGTTTGCTTTGTTTTTATTACAGCCTTTTTAGTGAATTCATGTGAAGTGTCATTTTGGTTTCTATTACCATTTCCCTTATGACTAATGATGTTGAGCATGTTTTCATGTGCTTATTGGCTTGTGTATCTTTTAGGGAATGTCTGTTCGGTTCCTTTGCCAATTTGTAATTATTTTTGAGTTATAATTGTCTTATTCATTATTACTGAGTTGTAATTGTTGTTTATTCTAGATAGAGTTCTGAGGTCAGATACATGATTTGCAGATACTATTGTCACTCCATGTTGTCTTTTTGCTTGCTTCATTGTATTATTTGTAGAACGATAGTAGTTTTGATGTAGTCTGATGTATTTTTTCATTCACCATTTGTGCTTTTCATATATTAATACAACTACTGACTGACCCAAGATCATAAAGATTTACTTCAGTGGTTCCCACTATGAATTTTTATAGTTTTATCTCTTACATTTAAGTTTATGATCCTACACCTAACAGTTAGGCTGTAATTTATTTTTTCTTTTCTCTAGCTATTTCTTTTGTGATTTAAAATTAAATAATTTTTGAATTTACAAAAAATTACTTTTTAATTATAAAAATTATTTAATTTCAAGAAATATTTACAAGGGGGTGGTAAAAAGAATTAAGACGTGTTAGGTACACTTGTATAACGATGAATATAATCATTATGTACTGCAAACATGTACTAAGGAGTTTTTGTTTTTAAATCAAAATCCAGAAACATTTACAAGTATGTTAGGCCAAATGCTTCATGAGAAGAGAAAGAAGCATGTTTTTAAAAGTTTTTTTGTTAGCACTTAGATGATTTCCACTTTCATGCCAACTTTTATTTATACTCCTTGCAGAATTTGCACATGAAAGAAACTTACTGAATCTGAACTTTCATAAAACACTGCATTCCATATAGTTAGATACTGTACATAATTATCATCTACTAGGGTTTGCATAACAAGGGTACTTGGTATTCCCTTTGGGGAGTTTGACATTAAAGAAAGGTTCTTCCGGGGCCTGAGATTTAGCTCAGTGTTGTAAGTGCCTGCTTGGCAAGAGCAAGGTTGTGAGTTTGATCCCTGGTGCTGCAAAAAAAAAAAAAAAAAAAGAAAGGAAGGTTCTTCCTAAGAGAAACTTGCCCAGAAAATTATAACTGTGGAGTTAGAAAAGTTGGTCATAGTTGTTAAACTACACTAATAAGCTGGTTAGGTCTTAGTACCAGCAATCACTACTTACTTCATTGTATTAGGATTTTCATTATGTCATTGTTTTTGGAAAGACAACTCCATTACATGAATGAATACACACACACACACACACACACACGGTAAATATTGGAGATTTTCCCTTTTGATATATTTTATTAAAGAAGTGGATTTCTGTTGACTTTACTATTAGGAAAAGTGAAAACAAAACCATATATAAGCATGTTAAAATTTTTTTCTGAGGTATTTAAATAATAGAATAAATTCACCTTAAATTTGAAA
>RJWT010001838.1:0-44684 GCA_004365215.1 Cuniculus paca | reverse complement strand
AATAGAGAACTGGGCATATCCATCTGGACAAAAAAAGAGTTCCACTAGGCCCATGTCAGCTTATTAGACATTGTGTCATGTATTAGATAGGAGGCCTTATGAGACTGGGATAAGACATTCTCTGTGGCTTTGACAAAGGATCAAAGAACCAATATATTTACACAATGGAAACAGACTGGAAAACAACTTAAAGAAATGATGCAGAGAGAATTAAGTATTGGAAGAACAGTCTTACTAAATCACTTTTAAGACTCTAATATCAAAAATGGTTTAGGTGGACAAGAAAGAGAATTTAAACTGGGGAATCTGTAGTGGACACAGGCAGAAAGATGAAAATATATGAATACCTGAATACTTGATACCTCACAGTCAACTGATAAGTATTAGCTTTTTCTTCTTTTCCTATTAAATATTGTAACTTAAACTTGCCTTTCTCTTATTTCTTCATATTCTCACAGTCAGAAAATCCTCCTAATGACCCAAACCTCCTCTTC
The DNA here is from genome assembly GCA_004365215.1 of Cuniculus paca. Taxonomy (NCBI): domain Eukaryota; kingdom Metazoa; phylum Chordata; class Mammalia; order Rodentia; family Cuniculidae; genus Cuniculus; species Cuniculus paca. The sequence goes on along the minus strand of RJWT010001838.1, from coordinate 44,190 downwards.
CTATTTCTTCATGTACAATATACAAAGACCCTTGAAGAATGCAGAACTAGAAAAAGAAGGAAGGAAATCTACTAATAGAAGATACGGTTTTTCCCATAGTCAGCCAACCTAGCATATCAATATTCTATTGCTTTAGGAACAGAATCTAAAATGCTAGTGCTATAATGTCCTTGATTTGGTTAAACCTAACATCTGAAAAAAATCTCATCTAACAAACTTATTAACATGATCCTGGAGATCAAAAATGGAGGAAAGGAAAAAATTGACACTGTTGGAGTTCTGAAATTTCAGTTAAAATGCAGAAGAAAAGGTATTAGACACTGTGAAATGACTCAATTTAATTTGTTACAAAAGAGTTGATAAAAAGAATAAAAAAGGTTCTAATGTCTTTAATCAAGAAAAGACCATTTGAAAACAAAGACATCAGAATCACATGCAGGAGTAAGGTAAGTCAGTCTCCTACTGGGAAAATAAACGAATGGAGGAAGTTAATATAAAAGTCACTTTACCAGCAGGAATTGTACTAGATTTCAATTTAACTTGATCTTCAAATAATTAGGCAACTAGAAAAACAACAGATAAAACAATGAAGACATCAGTGTTAAACATGCTTTGATTATCAAGATTTGAAAATTTATTTTAGATCTGAAAAAGAAAAATCAAAGCACAAATACCTTGTAAAATTCATTTGGAGCATGTGTTATTCAGTCTACATGAGTATAATTTTGAAGTTACTACAGATGATAAGAAATCTTTTGTTCTCTTCAAGAAATGTATGCTGAGTTCTTACTGTTTTGAACTTACCAAACTACCATTATTTAATCTGATAAATGCCAGGCAAAAAAAAAAAAATTATATATATATATATTCAAAATGTAGCCCCAAGCCTTTTTTATTTAACTTCATTCAAAAAGGTGTAACTCAAATTTCCTAAGTAATACTATTTCCCAGGTAAATAAGACAAACCTAATTTCATTTACAGACTAACTAAAGATGTGGGGTTCATTTATCATTTTTAAAATGCTAGCCAGCAGATAAGATTAGTTTCTGTCACTCACAGCCCTGTCAAGATGACTCAATATGACTGTAAAGTCGATTTTTATAGCCATCTTTGAATGAAAAATAAATGTTCCCACAGAAGTTTCATTTTAAGGATCTCAAAGAATTTGACTGATACAGAGGATAAATGATAAGCACAATTCTAACAGAAGGTTCATTTTACAATCTTACACCACTTTTTTCAAAGATCTAGAAGAAAACACTAAAATCATTAAGGCCTAGATAAAATAGTATAAAAATAAAGACTAAAGGAATTGGGATTATTGTGTCTGAAGAAAAGACAGTATAAGGATAACCAAGTAATAGTTATTACATACATAGATGAAAACTTAATGTATGAAGGATGGCAAAAGTTGTTCAATAGAGTAACTCAAGCAGAAATGGAATTAACTACTCAGATAAAATTAAAAAAGGAATTTGCCCACAATATAACCTCTATATATTGAAAGTATAAAAATACTTTTCTAAAAGTCAATATTAGAGAATAACTACTGGAAACACTCTAGATGGAATCCACAGAATTATTTATGTTTACTTGGTTATTGGAGGTTAATCTGTCTGGGGAGGGGGATTGAGATTAAATAGAAACAGAAAATTTTGCCCTAAGGGAAAACATATAAACTGTAGAGATCATATCAAGATACTCAATTTACATACAAAGTGAATTTTGGAAGAGTTATTAAAAAAACTCTCTGATCTCCTTTTTAAATCAGCACCAAAGAGTATTAAATCTTTTACCACACCATTCAGAAAAGAAATTACAAAGCCAACTAAGAGTTCAAGGACAAATCTAAAAAGTTCACATTTTCCAGTATATTCCAGCTGTTATATTTGTGGCATAGGTGAACAGAAGGAAAACATTTCAAGAGCTGCGGTCATCTTATGATTATAATTAGCATATTTCTAGTCTAAACATATTTAATATCATTAATATTTATAACATCTAAGTTTAATTCTGAATCCATCAATGATTTCGAAAAGAATTCTGAATGCGCAGAAGAAAAATTAAGCAGGTACTCATAATCAAATATAGAATTTAATGTCATTCATGAAATCAATTTCAAACACCATTTTAGAACAGTTTGTGAACACATTCAAATGGACATTCTCCAAATGACATTATTTCAAGATAATTTTCAAAATAAGTTTTAAAATGTATTTATACTGTACACTAAAAATAAGATCAGTACTGATTATTCTGGAAACCTAACTACCACGGAGCAAACGTATGCAACCACCCACTGAACAGATCTAAGCATTGGTCTTTCTCACAAAGGTGATATTCTGAGAAAATTTCTCTTCCACAAAGTTATTTTCAACATTTCGCAGAAATTTTACTCTATCATTCTGCTTATTCACTCACCAATTAGAGGGCTTACATATACTACCATTGATTTTTCTTTAAAATGCAAATACTATGGTGAATTACTAACATCTAAAAGGAAGAAGAACTTAGAAGGCGACTGTTTAACGTGACTCTTTACATCATTATCCCTAAAAGTTTATGTATAAAAGCTTTCAGAGGTAACACGGAGATTTTACCCAGTAGTGCTACCAAATGGGCAAGCAACAGAGAAGAATATCAAACATGAAAAATTAAGATGAGTGCCATTTGTTCATAAGTTAGAGAAGAGTAATTTCTAGTAAGTGAAAAGTAAATAGTGACCATGATTAATTTAAATAAATTTAAGTATATTTGAGTAAAAATGTGAAAGATTCAACAATTTATTCTGCTTCAAAAATTATTTCATGGAGACAAATATTCAAAAGATGGGCTACACTTTTGATTATTGTTGCCAATTTTATTGGGAAGCCTTTCATGTTCCTAGAATTAAGAAATAAAACTGTTAATAATGTCAGAAAAGGCAAATTAGCTAGCATAGTGTTTTGATTCATTATGAAAAAATAGCTCATGCATCAAAAGATCTCAAATTCTGAAACATTTTTAAGAGAAATAAAGAATAAACAAGTCTAGATAACAAAGTCTTTCTCTACTTTAGACTGGGAAGCTAATAGTTTTGCAAGTGACACTGGTAAAGACTATTATGCACTGTTTTGCAACATGAAAACTTGCTGGCAGGAATCTTTCAGAATAAGAGAACCAAAGCTTCTGAATAAAAAATGAAAATTTACCAGTAAAGAGCTATGTATTAGTCAATGAGAGTACAAATTTGGAACTTACGTTTGTAAATTTGAAAACGTATACAATGGCAACTTGGTAATTTATCAACTGGTTACACTAATGAAGCCAAGATTAGAAAACTTATTAATGCTCTTTTAATAGCTTTCTGAGGTAATAAGAACTATGATTTACTTTGAATTTACACTGGTTTTTAATATGGTGTCCTTTCCTGGACACCTACTACTATATATTTCTAAGAAATTCCACTAAGGGTTAGTTGAAAAGTAGGACAGAACAATATTCTAAGGCTGGAGTTCTGAGAAAAATAAGTCCAATAGCAACATTTACACAGTATGAGGTTTACCACAGATTACATAATGACAAAAAGGAGCCATCAGGAGTAAAATTGCAGCTTCCTTAAGCAATTGCATTAGGGAAGCAAGTGCTACATAAATGACAACAAATAATGCCAATAATAATAACAAAAACATGCTTTATGTGTATCTAATGCCTTCCTTCTAAAGTGTTCAAAACTACCAACAGAAAATATCTAACTGCTCCTCTTAGGTTTTAGAGGTTGTTACTTGTATATTAGCGTGTGTGTGTGTGTGTGTGTGTGGGTGGGTGGGGGTGTGTGTTCAAGGAATCACAAAGATGGAATTTTGCAAGATTACCTACACTGCATTCATTATCTCTATAGTATATGTGCCCCTAAGGCATACCTCCCCTTAGACTCTTTTAGAAGACAGTCTACAAATTTCCTTAATAAGACAATAACAGAAAATTTCAGGTCCAGGGATTCACAAACTTCTAAGAATAACAATCTTCTTACTAGCCCAAGTAAAAATTCCATTTGAAGCTGTGATAGATCTGGGGATAGTTTTCATACTTATAAAATTATGATTTCCTTTCTTATTGTTGAAAATTGTTACCTCATTAAAAAAGACTAAAATAGTAAACAACAAATGGAGGGAAGAGGGAAGACGAACAAAGGGCACATAAAAAGAATTAAGATGTGTTACCTATGTACATGCAGGAACTTCCCACGACAAATGTAATCATAATGTACTGCAAAAATGTACTAATACCAATTTTAAAATTTATAAAAATCCTATCATTCTAAAAAGATTAAGTCATCCAACTTATACTGATATTATAGTTAGCTTTAGAGAGAACTTATATCCAAGACAAATGGCTTCTCTTGTTCTTGGTTAACAGGTATAAAACACCCTATTTTTACTTAAATCAAAAAATACAATACATATGAGATTTGGAAGTCCATGAAGTCAAGACAGTTGGCTCCTACGTTTATAATCTGAAGTCACTTTATAGATCAGGCACTGGCAATTATACAAATGGAGTAATACTGTCCAAAAGATAAATACAAGTAAAAATGAGATACAGAAGACATGGTTACTTTTATCAGATGCCAGCTTAATGATAATTTAAAAAAAAAAAAAGGAAAAAGGCCTCTTACTAAATGAAAGCATCACAGTAGTAAAATAGGATACAATGAAGAATTACATGATCCCCATTTCTATGCAGAGCAGGACACTCTGCCACTGTCTTCTGCCCTACTCTTTCTAATCATAGGATATATGGGGGGGGTATAAAAATATAAAACTGTTCTATCAAAGTAATGGAGTACAGCAGTCTTAAACATATCATAGGTACAAGGTACATGAGGAAGAGATAAGGAAGACAAACAGATTTCCAGGATAGAGTATGTCAGTTCATCATCAACTTATATTAACTATATACAGACAGTGAACACTAAAAGGAGAAAATAAATGTGCAGCAATTTCATGGAGACGAGTATGAACCTTTCCTCATACATACAGTATATATTCCTAAAAAGATTTTAATTTCCTTCAGAGTATGGAGACAACTTTTCAAATTATAAATTTAATCACAGAGAAAGAGAAAAAGAATCTAAAGGTAAAAGATTTTAAGCAAAAAGAAGTTTAGTAAAGTACGGATGAGGAGAAATCACAAAGGAAAAATAGGTAATAAAGGAAAACAACACTACTTCAGGTGAATAATATGGTGGAAATGGGGTTTTTCCCATGAAGGATGATCCATTCTGAAAAGGCAGCAACGAGGAATTTCAAGAACTCAGACTATGATAAGTGAATAAATACTCCTATTTTATAACTCATACCAGAATAGAAAAGGAATTCACTTTGAATTCAAAGGATGTGAGATTTGAGTTTTGGATACTTTGCTTACTAATTAAATTATCTTTGACAAGTTAATCAACCTCTGAACCCAACTACTCTATCTGTTAAAAGGAAAATATCGTTAAGGACTCACATATCTGTCAATCACGATAAAGTATATGAAAAGGGCAGAGAAAGTTTTATTGCTGCTACTAAAGAAAGAAACATTTGCTTATAAAAGAAAACAAATGAGCCAAAAAAAATGGGCTGTTGTTATTGATATATAAAATTTTTTGCAATTTCATCGTCAATAAAGTTCAGTTAAGTGCTCTTTCATGATTTTACCTGAACATTGATATATTTGAACTATAGAATATATTCCCATACACGCTTAGGTAAAAGTAATATTAAAATTCACATATTGGGCTACTTTCAAGGGAATATGGAAGGAAAAAAATCTAATAAGGTATTTTAACAGATCTAAATGCTAGGCCCACAGACACTGACCACAGAGGTTGAGTCATGAAAGAATGGAGAATCTGACACTTATCTGCTGGCAAGAAAATAAACAAAATACAAATCAAGTGGAATTCTCTTATTGCCATAAACAGGGTAGTCTTATATAGGACAAGAGGTAAAGGGTACTTACCTAAATAGTGTAAAATAGAATATGATTTCCTGACCTTTAGATATGGACACAGTGTATCTCACTTGAATCAACAAGACAAACATAGGTAGTTGTCCCCAAATACCTATTGTGTCCTTTTGCTAGGCACATATGAAATAGACTACATTTCTGAGACCTCCTTTCATCTCAGTATGGTCATGCAATTTGTGTTCTTTTACATGTCATTGATCAAAGTTGTAATTCCAGCACTTGACTGCCAGATTTTTGAATGATAAATAAACTTTTACCCGGTTTACACTACTGTTACAATGACCCTTTGCTATTCAAAACCAAATCTACTCCTATAGCTCCAGGATAAAGACGTCTCATAGAAGGCGTGTCAACTTGATAAGGAGAACTATAAAATGGATTGACAGAAAGAAAGAGGTCAAGAAAAAAGAAGGCAGCATTGGAGATAAGTATAATTGGAAAAGTAGTAAAATGAACATTGTTCCAAGTAATATTTCCTAAAGAAATAATACTAGCAATCTTATTTATCTAACACTAATGACCAGAACATAGTCAAAGCAAATTTCAAAATGGATAAGAGGATCTCACACAAATCAATATACCTCTGGGGTTGTGAACAAAGAGAAAGAAATGAGGGTAAGAAACTATCTCAAATGAGAAACAAAAGGAACATTAAAAAGAATATATAAAAAGAATTACAATTTTTCAAACATTTACTCTGAGTAAGGGATCATAGCAGGCATTTCTATTAGGTTGCCCTATTTAATCCTCACAATAATGCAAAAAAACTACAAATATTATGGGTAGGATAGTATGGTTGGAAAATGAAAAACAGCTAGTAAGAAAAAGAATACAAATTCAGGTCTTGTGTCAAAATACCATACATTTTCTGTTATATAATGTGTGTGGCCTTGAAGTTCTATTTCTGAGTAAAACTTACTAAATTCAGACTAGAAGCAAAGTCCAAAACAAGGGCATAAAAGACAAAAGAAATAAATCTGTTAGTACTGTTCCAATCTGAGCCATGAAAAAAGAAAGAAATGATATGATAGTAACAGAAATCCTGGAAGAAAATGAAAATTTATCAGGGTTTATGACTGCTACAAAAAGTACATAGGAAATACCAGCTTTGGGAAAAAGAAAAGGTCACTCTGTTTGGAAGACACATAAATATGACTCCAAGGTTACATTCTATAAGAGAAAATAAAAATTAATAGGGAAAAAAGAATTTTTAATCACATAAAATGATTGATATTATATTTTTAAACATACTAAATTGGTTTCCATAAAACAATAGCACAGCCCTGATGCCCCTTGCAGCATTTGATCTGATTGAAAATTTTACAATTCTATCAGAGGATACTAATGTAAAATTTGGTGACGTCCTTGCTTTCTACATTTTCAGTATTAGTGTTTACCTTGAGTGAAGTCAGGATACAGATGGATGTGGTCTATAGATACAATTGTAAACATCTGAATATAAGGAATTTTTTTAAAAATAAATTGTTTTATTATGTTAGCCACATAAACAGGTAACTGCTGAGTGGCTGAAAGACAAAATTATTGCATCTGGAGTTAGAAAGATTTGTATGCGAGGTCCAGTTATTTCTTACAAGTACTGCAACTATGGACAAATAGCCTACTAGAAATTTCATCAATAAAAATCAAAATAATGGCACTTACCTCCCACAATGAGCTACTACATAAGCAGCATGTCAAAAACTAGTACCAGAAAGACTTCAGACTTTAGGTTTTACAATACATATTCAATATCTAACATGAGTGTGACACACAAAAAATATTGCTTTCAAAAATATAGTACAGTTGTTTTATGTGAAGCAGAAATATTATATATTATGTGAACCATCTCATTTCCACATAATAATCCTCAACCCCTTTTAGAATTCCACCTCATACTTACAAAAATTCAGATCTGTTGATACATCTTCACTGCCAATGAGAAAATTAATACCATTTGAAATAATGCCAGCTCTATGTACAAAATCTGTCCCATTTACCCCACACTTTTTTAGTCCATGTTCCCAAAGACAGTATTATTGTTAACCAAAAAGTTCTTCAGCTAGATATGAATGATTCAATGAGATCAAAGGTAAATACGCCATTTATGTTTGCTGAAATAAAATAAGTCATCTTCAAAGTCTATTTATTTTATTCCTTTGTTTGATTCCATCTGATTGTCTCTAAACATTGATACAATAGTGCTTCTGTGTATGTATATGAGAGTATATATACATGTTAATATAATTCAATATTACAAGGTTAAACAGCAGAGAAAACATTTTTCAGCCTTTGATTAAGGCCTGCATTAAACCATCAGACCCTATCACAAGCCTTGCTGATGAGTAGCTATTTGGACACACACAGAGCTGTGATTTCCATCCACTTTACTAATCAGCAATTTCAGACTTACTGCTAATATGACATTGATGAACAGGAATGATTCTAATGTGACAGTGATGAACAAGAATGACAGCTCAGGGTTGATTAAAATTAGCTAAGGTTCTTCATCTCAGGAGAGAATGGAGGGACTTTGAAAACAACTACAGCCAGGCATAAATTTCTGAAACAGAAAGGAAACACCAAAAACATATGTTTGCTGATTAGACATGAATTTAAGCAAATAAACATTTCAATGTGACACTCTAAAATGTATGCAGTCGTTAATCAAATCCTGCACTAAATCAAAAATGGCAATAAAAACACAAACACACAGAACTACCAAAGTGCTGAGCGAAAAAGAATGTCAAAAGGTAGAAGCTACCATTTGATTATGAAAATACAGAGCACACTAGAATTAAACCATATACTTATCAGAGCTGAAAGAAGATTCACTGATCTAAGCTGAGTAATTCAGGAAAGGTATTCTCTACTACCATGTGGACTTTGATCACTCGGTCATTTGCTAAGACTTGGAGCTAGATATTTTATACACAACCTTCAGGATGGTAATTTCTCCTTCCATACCTTTCCTTTTTTCACCTCCTGTGCCCATGCTATACAGGCCAGATCAAATTAACATATAGAGAGGAACAGAGAAATCACTAAACTGGGTTTGTAAGAATCAAAATCTGCTCCTGTAAAACTAGTAACATGTTTCTATTTTCTAAATTAATACACAGGATCCATCCACCAGTGTTCACAGTGCAAAAACAAAACCTAAAACAAAAAACAATAAAAATAAAACAGAAAATCAAGGCAGTGATGACATATTCAGCAGTGGCACTAACACAGCTTTTCAAAGATTACACAGAAAAACTATAGCAAGAAATAAATAATCCACACTGTATAAGATGCTCCCAGAGCTAGCACAGAATAGAATACCATGCCAATGTTCTTTTTTTAAAAACAGAAGTCCATTCACACATTCTGCCTCTGTTCAGCTCCAAATAAAGTAACCAGTTTCTCACTGTTGACAGTACTGAATTTAATTTTTAAAGACAGATTTACTCAAAACACTCTGCACCAATGATTCACTCAAAAAAAAGATGGCATCTACAAGCTACAATGTTCTGGGAGAGTCCATCATTCTAGCACCCAAGGTCAAGAAGAATTTCAAGCCAAACATTCACATAGATGAAGTTCTGCAATGAACAAATGAGAAAAGTATACAACATGCTTTTAAAAAGTCTCAGAATTTTAGCAATTTTAATTCAGGCTTTGTATGTTCATTTTGATACTGAACAAAATATTCTCCTGGCAAACAGCAAACAGAAAATAGATAACCAGTCTTCTAAGAACCCAAAAATCTATAGATAAGTCAGACATATCTCACAAGCATTTCTGAAAAGAAGTAACAAAGAAGATAAAAGGAGATACACTGCTCAGAGCTTCTGTAATCAGATACTAAAAGTCAATCAACACAGGCGAATCTTCAATTACTATATTCCCTGTAGCAATCATTGACAGGGCTGTTTCTGGGTCATGCTCAATCCATGTAATTTTCACCCTGAAATCTCAGAAACCGATGACATTTAGAAGAATCTCTAGTTGTAAACTCTGTCATTAGTAACCTTATTCCCTTTTTAGTAAACAGTCATTTCTCATGCATACTATAATTGTCTAAATTATTCATTAGTGGAATTCCTTCTTGAAAGTAAATTTTCAGAAATCATCTAAATTATCTTATTGCTGTTAAATAAATCAATTATGGATCCTCACAAAAAATTTATGTTAGGGTAAATAATTTTCCTTCCTTCTTTCCTTCCTTCCCTTCTTCCCTCCCTCCCTCTTTCATCACTCCTGCTAAGTTTCAAAATCAAACATGGTTTCCAAACAGGAGAGCAGATGTGGTCACTTTCTGACATGGCCATTTCAAAGTCAATTTACTTCTAGAAGAAAAGTGTACCCCTAGCAGGCCTTCTCCCAACAATATTTTCATTTCATAGCTTTCAACTTTATTTTCTTTCACTAAATTACTAACATATCAACACATATAAAAAGCACTGAGCACACAGGAAAATAAATTACCTACAAAACAAAGTATGAACTCTAAAACAAATGTTCCTCTCTGTCTACAATGAGAGATTATTGTTTCCTAAAATGTTTTTGCATCAAAATAAATTATGCCAAATTGTGTCTTTCTCAAAATATCTCTCCTTTTACTTTTCTAAACTACTGAATTATGACATAAAGAAAGAGTCAAGTTCAGGTTAACAGAGAAGAAAAAGTTTCTAATATTTTGGGGAGAAACCAGGTTCCCCAAAACTACAAATATCAAGTACTGGGTACTTGTTGGCCTATCAGGCCTCTATTTCCCAAAACTAATTTCTAAAAGCAATTCCAAAGCAAGTTTTTTTGTTGTTGTTTTTTGTTTTTTGGTGTTTTTTTTTTTGGTTTGTTTGTTTGTTTTTGTAAAAGAAAACCAATCATACATTTGAAAGTCAGGTGTACTGCAGAGAATCAGAACAAATGAATTCTCAACAACTCCAGTAAGGATTAATGTCCCTAAGGACTAATACATATTTTCAAACAAGGATTATTTTCATGTCTTTTTCTTATTAACTTTGTACCTTAACTATGGTAGATCTTCTCCCAACCCTTACACAAGTTTAAAAGAAATGGAAGTGCCACAGACCCTGACTACAGCCAAATTTTTCTGAATTTTATTATAATGTTTCCTTTGTCTCCTCTCCAATTTTAATTTGTTTCGTCTCCAGTTTGTCAGAATTTTACAATAAATTATAAATTCAGTTAATGAATCAGTAGTTAAAAGCCAAGAAAGGTATCTTATAAATCTGAAATGTTAAACATGAAACTATTTATTGTATCAAAACTATGAAAAAAAAACAAGGATACTCTTCAACATGGGTGGCTAGACCCCATAAAATACCTATGGCATTATTCAGGAGTCCATTTTTGAAAGGCTCTGTAGATACAATTAGAGCCATTAACATAAAATATAGACACCATCTCAAATATAAATCAATAATATTTTTATGGAAATGAGTAATAATGGACACTATACTGTTATTTTCCTCACTAGAAACTTTTTCTCCACTAGAAATTGCTTCCTTTTTCTATAGTTTTGCTTTGCTATAGAAAATATGTACACTAAGGAGTAATATGTATAAGTATACAAAGACGTGTTTATCATTGTATCCGTATGTTCAATGAGTTCAGTCTCTACTAAGTCTTTCCTCATGAGTCTTGTCATGAAGTCAGAAATGTCAAATACCACTAGTAATAAAGCTATATATCATAAGAAATTGGCAAGCATCAACATAGAATACAAAATAAAAGAGAAAATAGAAAGTAGAAAATGATAAGACAGAGAAGCAAAATGCAACCCTAGATTTCAGCCCACCCAGGACAACACTGGAACTTCATGAGACAGATGAAACAGGAAATTAAACACCAGAATTTTCTGAAGTGATCACAGAAGTGAAAAAAAAATGGAAAACGCTATAGAGAATATAATCTCTCAGGTACAAAAAACAAATGGTGGTTAAAATCAAACATACTAGACAAGGTACAAATAAAAGAATAGATGAGTTTAGAAAAATGATAGAAACAAAAAATGTTCATCATAGGAAAGAAATGGAATCCATGAAACAGATCCAAACAGAAATCCAAGAGATTAAAAACTCCATTGAAAGCATATGCAAAAGATTGAATGAAGGAGAGGTTAGAATTTCAGATCTTGAAGACAGAAATGCAGTTAGTGATCATGAAAAGATACCTTAAAAATAGCAAGAGACCATGAGAAATCAGTCCAACAGCTACAAAACAAGCAAAGAAGAATAAGATAAGATTGATTGGGCTCAATAAGAAAGCTGGAGACAGCAGAAATGCCATTAAAAAAAAAAAAAAACTCTTCACACAAATAATGGCAGAAAACTTTAAAGCATGGATAAAGAATTTGACATACAAATAAATGAAATGTATAAAACTCCAAACAAAGGGCTGGGGATTTAGCTCAGTGGCCTAAGTGCCTGCCTGGCAAGCACGAGGTCATGAGTTATATCCCCAGTGCCGCAAAAAAAAAACAACTCCAAACAGCCATAACCAAAATAAAACAACACTAAGATATATAATGATTAAGATTCCAGAAATACAGCACAAGAACAGAATATCAAAAGCTGTTAGGGGAAAGAAACAGATCACCTATAAAGGAAAGTGCATTGGAATCACTGAAGACTTCTCCACACAAACCTTCAAGTCAAGAAGAGCTTGGAGTGAAGTATTTCAAGTCCTGAAAGAAAACAACTTTCAATCCAGATCGATGTACCCAGATTGATGTACCCTGCAAAACTATGTTTCCAACCTAGATTGATGTACCCTGCAAAGCTATCTTTCAAAATTAATGGAGAAATAGATACTTTCATGACAAAGAACAACTAAAGAAATTTATGACCACCAAAACAACCCTAGCAAGAGCACTGAAAGATATTCTGGACAGAGAAAAAATGACCACAATTCCAAGAACAACAACAGAAAGTAACCACCAAGCAATTAAACAGAGGGGAAAAGGAGAAAACCAATAGCAGGAAAATATCATGATGAGACAAGCCAATACATATCAGTTATAACCATCAACGTAAATGTACTCAATTCACCAATCAAAAGAAACAAACTGGCAGAATGGATCAGAGAAACAAGATCCAACAATATGTTGTATACAGGAAACACATTTAACTCAAAAAGAAATTCAAGAGTGAAAGTCAAAGAATGGAAAACAACCCATGCAATAGGAAAACATAAAAAAGCAAGGGTATCTATTCTGTTTGCAGACAATGTGAACGTTAAACCAAGAATGATTAAAAGAGATAAAGAATGTCACTATATACTTGTTAGGGGAAAAATACAAGAAGAAGACATAACAATTATAAATATGTATGCAGCTAACACAGGAGCACCCAACTACATAAGACAATTATTAATAGAAATGTAACACATCTTGGAGATAACATAACTAGAAAAAAAGGATAAGGGTAAGCACCTCTACCACATTCAAGGACAAGCAGTTAATAGGACAAAACATGTGAAACCACTTTCTCCTTACTCACAGATGCCATGGCATGCAAAGTGAGACTCCATCATCGCCCTTTATCTTGGACAAAGCTATCTATGTGCAAACTGCTAGCCTTTCTCAGTCACAGTATTACCTTCCATTCTCAAAATTCTCAGCTCCTTCTGTTTGTACCTAAGAAGACAGACTTAGAGATTATATCATATGTTGGGTTAACAAAAAGTAGACAATAAAATTTACATGTACTTTCACTTTAGAAAATCAGCCTTTGAAAATGGATAAAAGTATATCTATTTTCTTAATAATATTCTTTCTGATGAAAAATATGTCAAGGTATTCAAACAATTTCTCTCTCTCTTTGTAGGTTACTATGTCACATCATCCTACCTCTGGATTAAATGAAATAATGCACATATGAGGATAGCACTTGTTCTTCACAATTCATCTCAGTACCGAGGTTGATATTTTCCTATGTACAATTACAAACAAAGCTCCAGGTTGTTATTCCTGATCATCTTTGCCTATTTTATTTGCAAAAACTAAATAATTCTGCAAATAGAAAAGTGGCCTTGATTTGATTCTAAATCTCTAAATAAAAATGGTATTTTTAACATGATTCCTCAGGTTGTATTTCTTTTTGTTTTGAGTAATCATGCCACATAAACAGATGATTACACATACACACAAAATTAACACAGACATCTAAATTTATATAACTCTCAAAAATGCATAAATAGTAAGAAGAGGTGACAGAGCTGAAGAGATACAGGTTTGGATCCCAATGCCAGAATTTAATAATTGGATTTTGAACACTGTGATGCTCATCAGTCCATCTATAAAATGAGATGGTACTACTTAAGCCTCATAGATTAACAGTTACAATGAAAGGAACAGGAATAAAGCACCTGACATCAAACAAAAACTCAAATATAACCTCCCTCCCCTGAGAGATGTCAACTGCAACTCTCTCCCATAAAGTTGCTTTTTACCCTAAAAGAGCAGGGATATCTGAAAAACAGGGATTTATTGAGAAAATCTGCTTTAAAACTCTTCCAGTTACATAAACAAATGATATGTACTAATTACACTGGGGTTTTATTTTTTAAAAGTCACAGCATATACCATAAACATAATAAAAAGCCAAAGGAGATGGAGATAAAAAGGGAACAGCTGGTATAAACTGTGCACATCATTCAAAGAGACAATGGGGCCAATAGAGTTTTTCAGTAAAAGCAAGAGAACACTAGGTGGTAACAAAATGGATACTTTAGATCTGGAGAGGCAAAACATATTTGGTGCTCTTCTGGATGCCAGGAGACACTTGGATAACATTTCCTGTCTTAATGAGCTATACTCTATTCCCAGCTGTTCAGAACAATGACAGAGTTCACTGCGGCAAAGAATCCATACAAAAACTCCTTGATCCCAAGAACCAGAGGTGCAGGGCAAATACTAAATCATACATCTGTTGACATTTGGATGCATAAACGAACAGGAATTTAAGAAAAAAAATTTTTTTCACATGAAGGATCTTTCATCTCCATTAACTGTCAAGCCTACACACATTTTTTCATCTCTTTTTCTTTTATTCAGATGCTGGTTCTCAATACTGTATTTTATCTTAACTGACATTTTTCAAAGCATGTTTAGGGTTATAGAAAATTAAGCTAATAATACAGGAAGTACACATACACTCTCTCTCTTATACTTTTTTACATGCCCTAGTTGACTTAAAATATTAAAAAGTTACTTAGTACTTCAAAGAATCAATGTATTTTCTGTTAATCAATTTAGAATTGTTTCTTCATCCAGGGAATGATTGGTTTACTTCATATTATGAATCCTGTTCACAAATAAATTCCTAGTCAGACATTAACTTTGATACAGAAGGAATGTCAATTTTTATGAATGCGATTAACTTATTTGAGTAAACTAGAAAAAAGTGAGAATTTCTGATGATTTGACTTATACTTTGGTCTATATAAATTCAAAGAAATAAGAATTTCTCAAAAGGCTGGTTACCAACATTGTATTGGTCCCTTAAGTGACAAAAAGAGTCAAATACTGGGGAAAAGGAAAATAATGTAGTAATTACGTCTCCTTTCTGGCAGAAGACACTAAACATATTGAAACATTACAGTCATCTGGTAATATATAGAACAAATTACTCCTTTAAGAACAAAAATCAAACAATAATCTCTCACACTCTAGAAAACTGGCTTAAGGAAAATACTGACCAGATAAATAGAAATCCCTTTTTTAGAGAGCCTCTTAATTTGAACCCATAGATAGAATTTGAACACATGAACTTGACAGGGAAAAATATCTTCATATTACTAGTCTCTACTGAAATTTAGCATTTTCATCAATTATTAAAATAAACTATAATAGTATTAACATGCCTATAACTTTGTCACCTGTAGATATTACAAATGATTTCATATCACACATTACAGATGTTGCAGATTCTGAAAATTATACATATCATAGCTACTTAAAATTTTTTAATGTATTAGACTCGACACTAGATCTAGTTATTTAATATAACTATATCTCAATATAGTTGATTCCTTTTGCATTCCCATGCATTAATGCATTTAATATTATTCTGGGGAGTCAAAAAGGTTTCCAAAAAAGGTTAAGAACCTTGATATATATATATGAAAAGAAAATAATTAAGAAGCCCTAAAAAAGTCCAGCATGGCCAGGCATGGTGGTGCAACGTCTGTAAACCCAGCACTTGAAAGGCTGAGGAAGGAGGATCATGATTGAGTTCGAGACCAGCCTGGGCTATAGTGAACTCTGGCCAGCCTGAATTACACAGCAAGACCCTGTCTCAAGAAAGAAAAACTATCATAAAACCCATCATGAGAAACGATTTTCTAAGAAACATGTGCATACTGTTCTGAAATCTACAAAAAAGTTAGGAAATCACACTGCCTTATTATTTTTCACTTAGAAACTTACACAAAACCTAAAAAAAAAAAAAGGTTAAGATAGCCTATTAAGTCTCAATAGAAATAATTGCCAGCAATCAATTTGACTTAGAAATATTGACCTACCAGAAGTAGCTGTTCTGAGAAAGGAAAAGAGTGATAATACCTTATCAGGAGTCACATTTTCCTTAATGCAAAAAACTACCTAAGGCACCACTAAAGGAACACCAGATAGTTCAAGAACCATAGCTCGCACAGTATGAAGCAAGAACTAACAATAACTCAAGTCAACTAGCAATAACTGACAATTCAAGTCAGCCAATTTCACACTTAAAAGATACTGCAAGTTAAAAGCACCACTAGATGCATTTCAAATGACCTGTCAGTATATTAACATTATAAAAGACTCAAAGATATTAAAACAACCACGATCCAGTATTTTTGTAATTATGAGATATGCTTGGATAGCTCAATATCTTACAGAAGAGATATTTTTGAAATAGTGGGTTAGATACTTTCAAAGTGCTAAGAAAGAACTCATTATTGAAAGGAATTTTACAGTAAGATTTGAAAGGCTGTTTATAAGCTAATTTTCAGTTTAGATTATGTGTCTGTCAGAGATGTCTACAACCATATGGAAGAGCATGGCAGTAAACTACTACCTCTTGTTACATGGATCTCCTTAAACATATCTGCATATATTTTATATAATTCCTTATTAAATTTAAAATACAGAGTCTGCTTTAACACAGCAAGCTAACTAATCATCTGTTATTTAATTTATGAGGTTCTGAACAGTAAACTTTTCTTTCTGGCCTGATCTTATCTTTTAAAATATTCTACTAGTAGTAGTCTTAAGTGATCAGCACATATGACACTGAGCCACATTATATCCACAAGTTATAATTTTAAGAGACGATAAATAATTATTAATAGGACATGGTAGCTTTAGGTATATTTCTTACTGTTATCAGACAACAGAAATACAAGATGGTGACTGAGTTAAACACCAATGGTCAATTTAATTTGTTTCCAAAATGGGGTGTTGTCAAAGCCCTTCTAATGAGCTAGTATCTGAAGAGTTAAAAACCAACTAGTCAGCCATGGTTTTCACAAGGCCATATCCAAGATCCTTGGGTAAATGGGCTCCCACTACATTGTACTGAAGGATAAAATGAAACAAACCATATGCAAGCAAATATTTTAAAATGAGGTATTACTGAGACAGATTTTATGCATTTAAAATGCTCTGCGACTACACATACTCTTTCCCTGTTTGAACAAAGAATTTTCTGTTTTCCGTACTTGTCTGTGCTATATGCCATCCTAATTTTTTAAGACTCTGCACACACAATTGTGATTCAGTTGAAAACCAAGATAGTCGCAGTATAATTGCGCCCAATGAGCCCAAAATATTAAACTTTTATTTTCAAGTATGGCTTTCATCATTCCATCCTCCAATGCAGCATATGTGATAATATATTATTTGTTATTCAGAAGAGAAAGAGTTCCATACAAAATAAATGACTTCAATTGCCTTATAAATTAAACATGGATAAATGTCTTGGTAAAATAAATTAAAGAAGCATTTGTATTTGATCGTTTCATCATATTACTGTCTTTATCTACAAGCAGAAGATGCTGCTGTTATGTACCTCCTGAAATTCATTATGTGTAAAGTCCATAACAAAGAAAAATCACTACTAAGTTATGGCTGAAACTCAAACAAATAACATGTATTATGCACCTCCAAGAGATTCAAGGCTCATAAAAAGCACAACACTCAGAAAGATGAGACCCAAATCTGTAGTTTAGGGGTTGGTTTGAATGCTTTTGTTAAAATAGCTTTTACCAACTTGATGGTTTTAAAAATTAAAGTGTATGGCATTGTTTATTGGTATTAAAATTCATGATCATTTCTTAAAACTTGCTAAATGGCAGAAAAGTACAAATACTAGTTCCAATACCTTTGCTGACTTTGATTTAATCAACAAGAGTCATGAGATAAACTTCTTATATTCAGTTTTAAGGAAAACTGAATCTGCTCCATTATTATTATATTATTAGTCATAAATGTATGATAAACAGAACATGAATAAATCACAAATAATAAGTACAGTGTATTTTGCCCTCAGATGTAATTCTAGGCTAACTTTCATTTTTTCCCTTTACTATAGCAATGCAATGGGGATAGGACAACATTCAAAAGCTACTGAAATAATGTGTTAATAAACACTTTCAGATTTTATAATGTACCAGTTTTAGATAGAACTACTTTTACTCTTTGCAAGAAGTCATTTCTAAATAGGATAAAAACTATTTTCAATGAGAAAAATTGGCAAAGAAAAAATTTTTCTCATGCACAGTGGGGTATGTGATTTACAATCATAAAACCTTAATTACAACTAACATGAAGGATCAGGTAACATAAAAATCCAGCAATTTTTAAGAATTTCAAATTTATACCTAATGTTTCACATAGCAGAAACTGGTTCTAAAATACTACTGTCAAAACATGGTCAGAAAGTGTGTTCAATGCAATAAGAGTTAAAGTTTGATTCATTGTAATTTTGAAAATGTATAAACACTGTCATTTTCAGTAGCCACTATCAAATTGACTCAGTTTACCATTCAGACCATGTAATATATGTACTTACAAGCCCTAAAGGGTCAACATCTCACATAACATTCCGTATTTTATACAACATAGGCAACAGTAATTACCCTGCACTGGAGGCTTATTTCCCATATACTAGTACTATCTGAAATACACATTTGGTTGACTTTTATGGTTCAACATGGAAAGACATATATGAAAACTTCACGCTTTTGTTGAGCTTGCTGGAAGGAATGTGTGAGAATAGCAGCAAAGAAAAGAGAGGAAGGTGAAATCAGGAGAAAAGAAATAGAGTAGAGGGAGAGGGAGAGGGAGGGAAGGAGAAAGAAAAAAGACAAAATGAGATTTACTGAATTACCCCCTCCACCCTAAATTCTCGTATACAGTAAGTATTTATAGAAACTGAGATGTGTATCCATTTCCCCGATGCAATAATCTGCTTCATACTGGGACTTGATTCAAAAATTCTTGCTTAATGGCAATGGCTAGTAGACTTGACTTCCAAGAGCCCAACTTATGTAAACCATAATTCTCACTTGAAAGCTAATTAGGTTGCAGTCAGCTTCCATCAAAGCTTCTTTTACTAAGAAGTCTAATGGATTCCTCTTTGCTGTGGCTCATTTTCCCCTCTCTGGTTATTTTAAGTAAGTTTTTCTCATAGTTTGAAAGGTAATACCAGTTTTTATGTATTTTATTCACAGTTGATGTTGTATAATTTAAATTTATGCTTCATTTTTATTTATGACACAAGTATTTGCTCTTATTAACTGCTCTTATAAAATATTTAAAATAATATCTATTTCTAAAACATAAAATACTTATAATTTCTCTATTATTAAATATTTAGTTAGGGTACTAATTTTTCATTGCTTCAGTGAATATATTTTTGATTGTAATAAAATAACACAAAACATAACCTTTACCATTTTAACAATTTTAAGTGTATATAGTTCAGTGGCATTTAATGTTTAGGAAAAAAAGTGCAGCTTGCCGCTATCATTCATTTAATTTTACAAAACAACACTCTTTGAGGCTGAACTAAATCTGAGTGGTTTCAATGTAAAAATAAAACATAAAAACTGTTCTTGGAGTTATTTCTAAGTAGAATTTGTCTTTAATTCAACAATAACAGAAATGTATAAGGTGATCAGTAAAAGGTAGTTAGGAGCATAACTATGGATATCCAGAGGTAAGTAAATGCTGTAGTCACAAAGCACCACCAGTGAATATTCTTAGGGCAAACAGGAAATGGAATTCACTAGGTGCATTCATATTTTTGTGCAATGATCACTGTTATAGTCAGGGGTTGCAGGGAGAAAGATTACAATCAGGACACAGAATTTATAATATTATTTATGATGGCTACCCAGTATTAGACATAAGAAAGTGCAGGAAATCTGTCCACAACACCAAAGTCTGTTCTGGGAAGGCCCAAAGGCCAGCAGTGGAAGCTAGAAAGGCTATGCCAGCAGGATGAAGGATCTGTGCTTGTAGGCTGGGGGTTCTATAGTGGAGCCAAAAAGCGACGCTTAAATAAGAACCAGGGCTCCCCGAAAAGCACCACAGCCATCCTCAGCGACAGTGAGGTCCTGCACTCCTCCAACGATGAGAACAGTCAAGCACATGCCAGGAACCCAGTGTGACAACTTCTCCTGGAGTTTAAATAGCAACCGTCTTCCCCTCCGGAGCCAGAAAGCGATGCTCAACATAAAGACCAGAGCTCCCCAAAGTGAACCGCAGCCACTCTCAGCGACAAGGTCCCGAGCTCCTCCGATGATAATGACCAGAGTCATATTGGGGAGCCAGTCTGACAAGCTCCTCCAGGAGAACCAATGGCTCCAAACAACAGCACTTAGGAGAACCCACAATGCCCCCGCTCTTCCTCTCCACATCTCTCTTTATCCCTGGCAACCTTTCTCAGATGGAGTGTCTATTTAGATTTAATTCAGCTGGTGCCAAGTTGACCACTAGTTTTTAATTCATAACAATCGCCATCATCCATTTTTAGAGCTTTTTTCATCTTCCTAACCTGAAAGTATACCCATTAAATAATAATTCTTTATTCTTCTCTCCTGGCAATTCTACTTTGTTTCTATGAATTTTGACCAGTCTAAAAACCTCCACTAAGTGGAATTACTCAATATCTATCCTTTTCTAACCTAGCTTAGAAAAGGATATAGTAGTTTCACTTACTATAATGTCTCAGAGTTTATCCATGTTGTATCATATATCACAACCTCCTGTCTTTTTAAGACTGAATAACATTCCATTGTATGTATATACTACACTGTGTTGTTCAGCTTATCACTGATAGACACTTGGCTTTCTTCCACCTGTTGCCTATTATAAGTAATGCTGATACGAACATGAGTATAATAATATCTGAGTTTCTGCCTTCAATTATTTTCTGCTATAATGAATCTAACAGTCTACATTTCACACACTTTCCTTAGAACAGAAACCTGTAAAACTACACTACAAGGATGGAAAAAAAAAAAAAACAGGAGAAAGTGCATAAATACTCGTAATATTTTAATATAGTGTAGGAGATTTTTTTTAAGGGGATGTGGGCAAGTTCCTTAAGGGGGTGTGTGCACAGCACTTTTCACTATGACCTCAGCAGCACCTCCTATCAACAAAAAGGGAACGTATCTCCACCCTGTGAATCTTTGGCTAAACTGTGAGACATTATGAAATCTGATACAACTCCAACCTGGAAAAGTACTTGAGCACAAGAGGCTTGATTTCACATGAACAAGCCCCAGCTAATCTCTTAAGGGATGACAAGCAATGTAGAGAAAGGCCCCAGCTAAGTAGGGCCATCCTAGAACAGCCAACCCAGCTGAGCCAATCCTAAAAACTGCCCAGGCAACCCCAGATGAAGGAACAATAAATACTTGGTGTTCTAAGTTACTAACTTTGAAATGGTTCATTATGTACAAAATCTAAATGCTGTGTACATATGCAAATTAAAGAGTAATTTTAATGTGAGTTCAAAATAATTTTGACACAAGATTCAAAACTTACACAAGGAATGAGAATGGTGCACTGAATAAAACACATTAATTTTGTTAATATTCTCAGAATATTTATAGATTTGTAGGTTGCTTTTTGCTATCTCAGCAGAAAATTGATAACATGTACCACCATTTGCATAAGTTTTCTCCTTTGTTCTCTGCAAAATGCTTTTAAATTTTCTCATCAGAGTTATTTTGGAGCTCCCACAGCTCCTGACCCTGTGCTTCCTATTAATCTTACACTCATCCCATGCAGTCACAAATGTTCTGAACTTTTTATTTCTTTGCTAATGACAACATATTTTCTATTGGCAGAACAATGACCAAATATTAATTAAGACGTGTCTACACAGAAGTACACAGTGATGTGTGCTCCTATGTGCATTTAGTCATCAAGTTTCAGATGTTTGATCACTGCTCATACCATACTGCAGAAGATGTGGGAAAATTGGGAATGACTATTACTGGCTACAGGATTTCTTTTGAGGGTGATGAAAATGTTCTAAAATTGATTGAAGTAATGGTTATACAATACTTTGAATATCCTGAAAACCAGTAAGTTGTACATAAATGGGTATACTTTACAGTGTATAAATTGTGAGTACAGCTATAAAACAAGGGGAAAAAGTAAGAAAACAAACCCCTCAAAGTTTGGAGTGTTTATATAGTTGCTGAGACTAACTGCAATTTAAAATGGGATATATTAAAATCTTCCCAGTATTTTAAGGTGCTATCATTGGGAAATAATTCAAGTAAAAGATGTATAAATGATATGACAATTAACATTGAAGAACAGCTAACTAACAAATTTTCTATTTAGATCATGAAACCAGAATTATTTGACAATAAGGCTTTTCCCTGATCTATGTTCGCCATTTTGATGATAATTATAAATTGTAAAAAGTGATGCTATTGATGAATTCTTTAGAAACTGGTTGTAGTGGAGTATTTTTACTACTGTAAGAACTTGATTTGATGAAAATCAAGGGCCACTCAGAACTTCAGTATCCTATGCTACTGATAGAATGACTTTTAGGATTGGAAGACATAAAGGTTTTATAGGTAACTGAAGAAGGTATACACTGAAGTTCTTGCAATACAATGCATCATACATAGACATCAACTGGTTTCAAGAAGAATTTTGGTTCACATTTTTCCTGTTTCTCAGTGTAATAATTCAAACCAATAATAAAATGTGTACAAAATGTGTACATACACTCTGAAGAACTTACTGTTTTTAAAATAGTACATTAAGAATTAATTATTTTAGTTGATAAATCTAATTAATGATAAAGACTAAACTGGTGGCAGCAACAAAAAGGTTTAGAACATTGATAATGTATTGCATCAGATAAAAATATTCTTACATGGAGAAGATAGTAATTTATAATAGTAAAATGAACACAAAATATTGAGTCAAAAATAAACCACATTCTCCTGTGAGACCCAAGGTTTTCTTATTATCATGCCTCGTGCCTACCAGCCCTAAGTTTAATGCCCCAGGATACTGCTACTTAATCAATTTAAATGACCTTACCCTATTTTCTTTTATATATTTTTTATCTTTTCTTCAGAATCCTTTTGTGAACTTTGGTGCTTTTTGTTGTCTCTATGAACAGTCTCTTAATATAGATTAAAGAGTATCTCAGTAGTGTTGTGTGTACTTAGTATGCGCGAGGCCCTTGGTTCATTCTCAACAACAACTAACACAAGGAGTGGGGCAGGAGGAGGAGTTCTTATTGTTACACACTGAAGTGGTATCTAATGCTGCTCAGAAGCATTTCTTCATCAAGATTTCTGGAACACTCATTCTAGAAACAAGAAACACTCATTCTCAGAAATTACATGAAAGAAAAAACTACTGTTATAACAATATTGCTCAGTTGAATATCACAACTACATTAATCAAACTGATTATACAATAACAAAAAAAATTTTCAATAAGCTTTAATACATGTAAAGCACCTAGAACATACCAGTTTATAACAACTGCTCAATAAGTGTTAGACATTACATTATATACATAAGTGAATAATCATGATAAAGGCTCTGAGTCAACTACAAATGTGCTACAAAAGCACACTCAGTGGAAAAACCAATTTTCCCCTCTACCGAATTACTGTCCAGCAAGTTGGAGAGCAGATACAGTTCACATATCCAGCAATTTCATGAATACAGATATTAATCAAGAATTGAAAGTAAATAAAAATCACCTCTCAAGGGACAAGATAGATGTCACAAATTTTACAAGCCTTATTACTTATCCCAGGTCTATTTATCTTCACTTTACACACAATACACTTTTATATCCAATTTCTACATCTAAAGAAAAGAAGAGAACAACAATTACTGGACGTAAGCTAAGAACAGAGAGAAAAAGGCTGACAAGAAGAAAGAAGGAAAGCGTTTCCTACTAAATAGATAAAACTTTTAATCATAAAAGTAACATCAGATACAAGGCTAAAAGTGTATATATTTTATCTCCAATCCTAACTGTTCTCCTGAAGGTGAGAAGAATCAACCTTAATGTAGTACAACGAGGCTTTAAAAGAGTAACTTAGCAACAAGATCATGTGATCAATAAAGCCATGCTTAATCATACCACTGAATAGACTCTTCAATTTCCTCCTTACTATGTGACCTGCTTAGAATCTCCTCTATGCCCAGATCTCTTTTATGAATGAGTCTTCACAATTCTTTACCCTGTGTTTGGAATGCTTTTCCTCGCCTCTGCCCCATCTCTTTATCTACCCACCTCCAAGGATCTTTCAGGGATGTTCCTCAGAGCACACTTCTGAGCCTACAGAGTATTTTACAATCTGTACTCTTTAATTTCAAAGGATTCCACACTTATCACAACTTAATGAAACTGTCTGAGGCTGGGCTGGGGTTTTACTATAAATGGACATGAGAGATCATATAAATGGGCTGAAAAATATGTCTTAAGCGCAGACAGTAGTAAGTAATAAAAACTAAATTCACTAAAAATCACTAAATTGTATACTTAAAATGCATGAATTTTAAGTCATACTTATTATGCCTCATTAAAGGTATTAAAAATAAAACAGGTACTTTGGGTTCAATAAACATGATATTCTACTAAGCAGAAATAAGGAAAAAGAAAAGGTATGACAGAGATCCAGTCATAATGTAAAATTATTTATGATAAACCCGTAAGTTCAGAAATGAATATACTTGAGAGGTTTATGTCCTTCTTTAAAATGATAGAAAATGCCATCTTCAATATAAATAGCAAGATTTGCTTAAAAATTTTAAAAAACAAATAAACTGGTTAAACAACACATTTATTTCTCTAATTTGAAAATACGCTGTTCAGGGTTGGAGTGCAGTCATCAGAGATCAAGACTCCATCCTCCTTTAACCACATTAGTGCTCAGTTTAGCTTAGCTTCAAATTTCAAAATGGCCTCAATCCAGGATGAAATCTGGATTAAACTTCAGCCATCACATCCAAATTGTAGGCTAAAATGAAGAAGAAAGATTATAAGAGGGTACTTTCAGTTGATCAGCCCCTGTCAAGGCATTTTCTCATAACTCTTATTAAGCTAAATCTGCTTATACCTCATTGGTCACATTCAACTGCAAAAGATAAAGACAAACGTATTTCTAGGAACATTACCACCAAGATTACTGTCAGAAGTGGGAATAGGTATAAAGGTAAAGAAAGAAGCATATAAATAGATATTATGCTTACAAGATGCCCTTTAAAATTGCTCAGGACCAAAAATAATCAAAAGAAAATCTGCAATAAAATTTACATTAATGTACAATTAAACATCTAGCATAAAGATAATATCTTTGGCATAGTATTTTATTATATTCAAAAATGTAGTATGTCTTATAAGAATCTAAACTGGTTACTCCTTTTCAATTCAAAAGTAGTCTGAAATCCGTATTGGAGTAACAGCTTGGAAATTAGTCTTTAACATACCTTTTATAAACATTCTCCAATCTCTAGTTTTGTAACTCATGCATAAAACCTAAATGAAGGACATTTGTACAAACACACAATTATACAAACACCCAATTATAGAACCTGGTAATTGTTAATTTGTTACTATAGCTACAAGTTTTATGTCATCTGATGGGAAGGTCTCTTTTCAAATTGCTCTAGGCCCAGGGGAAAAGGTGTAAGGTTGATGATCTCTTAATGCACATGCATAATTCTATTAGGTTTGATATTCTCCTGGGGAAATAAGATAATTCTTAAATGTTATAAAGTTAAAGAGGAAATAAAGTTGGTCAGAGAAAACAGTCTATCCTTATAAGCACCATTTTTCATCATTTTACTACAAGGTTAACAGTAGTGGTTCTCAAAGCATATTCCATAGACCAACAGCAACAACATCATATAAGAACTTGGAGATATACAAATTCACAGGCCTACTAAGTTAGGAATTCAGGTAACAGGGACTAGGTCTGTATTTCAATAATCCTTTTCGGTATCTAATTCACTGTATGCTGAAGAACAGTATCTCCAGAAATACTCTATATTTCACTTCTGTCACTGAAAATATGTAAGTTCTCAAGGACCAATAAGACAAGAAATGCCATTATATATTCAATTAGGTACCTTTGTGGACATTAATGTAAAAAAAAAAAAACCTGGCATACATTTGTTTCCTTTTAATTACTACAAGTTTGTAAAACATAATTTGTACATTCACTGTGTGGAGCTGAGCTAGATAGATAGATAGATAGATAGATAGATAGATAGATAATGTCTTAACTCCTTTTTTTTATCCCTTTTCCCTCCACTCTCCTCTCCTATTTTTTTTAACAGGAGAGAAATGTAATTCCTCTCATTGCTGCAATTTACACCTTAGTTTATACCTAGCTACATAAGATGGGGAGAGGGGATCAACAAGTCATGCCAGAAATCTTCTAACCATGATCAGTTCTGGTCATCAGACGAGTAAGAACACCTCACCAATGCCTTGAAGAATAGAACACAGAAATGATTCTTAGGCCTTCTGTAAGAAACACATGTTGGGTCACATACTAAACTATATATTATTAAGCAAGACAGTTACGCCCTGTTTGCATGGTACATTGCTATACATTATCTCGAAAGAAAATCTCAACAGACTGAATTTCCAGTTTCTGGTTCTGCTTTGGTATGACCTTCAGTAAGTTGTCAAACATCTGTGATTTCTTTCTGAACAGTAGAGGTGATGCCCATTCAAAATGTATAGAAGGAGTACTAGAGGCCAGTGATGGTGAACCTTTTTAAAGACAAGTGCCCAAAATGCAACCCAAAATCTACTTACTTATCACAAAATGCC
This sequence comes from Cuniculus paca, assembly GCA_004365215.1. Lineage (NCBI taxonomy): Eukaryota > Metazoa > Chordata > Mammalia > Rodentia > Cuniculidae > Cuniculus > Cuniculus paca. Next base: position 16,849 of record RJWT010001838.1, on the reverse strand, counting down.
AACACTGCAAACCTGAATACTGAGGTCTTAGTTTACAAAAGACAACTCATACATTAACATCTTTTGTCTTAAAAAAGAAAATACATGCATGCCATAGGCTCGTCACTACTGCGATAACCTCTGATCATATCTGATAAAAGAGACTAATTTTAAGAAGAAAAGCAGAGTCAATTTGCTACAAATCTTTAATAACTAATGATTTAGGATTAAATAAAACACTAAAGTCTTGAAATTTTATACTAGGAAAACAATTTTAGACTGCTATATTAGACAGGTATTCATAGTAGTATCAAATGTTAACTATATTTAAAAGTTTCTATGTTGAGAAATAGTTTGTAAGAACTGTGAGATACTATAACATTACCCAAGGAAAATAAAAATATCTATTCACTTTGTGATCTTTTAGAAACATTTCTCCATTCATCTGAAAGAAATCATACCATCAAATATAATACTATAGTAATAGCTTTAAAAAAAAATTTTTTTTTTGGTACCAGGAATCGAACTCACGACCTTGTGCCTGCCAGGCAGGTGCTCAATTTAAAATTATTTTTTAAGAAAAATCATATTCCCCCAAATTAAATCTTATCTAAGCATCAAGCCAGGGGGAATTATAACACATTTATATCTAGGAAACATAACATGTAAAAATCACTAAAAAGACATTTTAAAAAAGTCCCAACAAGTAGTTTCAGATTCTTAATAATAATTTAGTGAAAAAAAAAACTACAAACATAAAATAAATGCAGAAAAAAAGTCCCAACAAAGAAAACATCTGTAAACATAACACTGTAATTTTTCTTCATGTATTTATTGGACATCAAAATATAATGATCAACACCCCAAAACATGAACATCACCACTGAGGCTGGTGGACACAAATCCGATACATAAATTCTTCAACCAATGATTGGCAGATTTTCATCCTCCTTTCCCCAAGATTGAACTGTAGCAAATTTTTATCCAGCCAGTGATAGGTACATTCATTAATAAAGAAAGAAGGCTTAAACAAGACTGACACATAAAGGGAATGCATGGTGGGACTGCATGAATGATAAACTAGAACAATGACCCATAGCCTTACATCAGAGATGATTTAGGGAAAAAAATGTGACCACAGAAATTTCAGTTTATGCAAATGTCAAATGGACTCCTCCATTCATGGTTGGCATACTCTGGAATTTGTTTATGAAGCTACTTAAAATATAGCCACAAAGATTCTAACAAAAGCTCCTACCCTTTATTTAACTAGAGAAACCAAGGCTGGGAAAACATTAGACAAACCTGGTTCACACAGGCCTACTAACCAGTTTTCAACTCCATCCCCATTCAGGCCAAGGAAAGGTTCCTCACCAGTGTTCCATCTTAGAACTGAAAACCAACAATTCCCAGCTATCAATAAGCAGACAATCCACAAATACTATATATTTCTAGTGTACTATCTACATTGTATTTGTACATTATTTATAACTAGAAAGAGCATCATTATAACTGCAAATATAAAAACAAGGCAGTAAAGAGATGGTTAGGTAGCTAGAAATACTGACATGGTCCATATATTGAACAGCCTGAGAAGCTAATAAATAAATAGGACACAAATGTGAGTTTTAACTTGGCAGAGTAAGAGTAGGCTATGACAAAAGATACACTGCTCCTCTATATGTCAATTAAAATTAAATGTCTAAATAAAAGGATAAAGGCTGAAAAATATTTTCTATAACAAATGAATTTTAATTATGTTGTGTCTCCTTGGGGAACACCAATTACACTAATGACAGACTATACTTGGTTTTAACAGCAGATCTAGACCAGCCTTACTTCTTATCTCAGGCACTACATTTGACAAAGGTCACTTATCATTAAGTGGTAATCTATAGCTTGATATAAGTCACTATACTGTGCCTCAAGTAATTTAAAATACTTAAAAAATCAACAAAAGATGAATACACATCAAAACTAGCAAACTATCATTTAGAAAAGGAACTTGTCTTTTTTAATGAAGTAAATCTCGGCCTCCCATCAGCACACATAAGCATCCTAAATATTTGTGCAGGCACTGAATATCTAAAATAAATTTATTAGAAAAAGACTGAATAATAAGTAATAGTAAAACAAAAATATCGCTGTGCTTCCAAAGTATACTCTGAGCAAACATTTACAATAAATATACTTTGTATAGCATAGGTCACTAAAGAATCAGGTTTTTAGCATTTTCAGATTTTTTTATTCTCCCCCCACCCCGTGAATTTTCCATTGCCTGAATAGCAATCTCAGAATCAAAATCAAAAGACCTTTTAAAAAAAAAACATACAATTCACATTCCCCCTACTCCCGCTTTACTGTAAAGTGTCTGACCCTGGTTTGATAATCTCATTTCCTGAGAATCAAAAAGCTGGAAATTTAAGCTTCCTAGAGTGTTAATTGCGGCCCTGCTCCACTGCTAATCAAAAAATTGGATGTTTTACATGAAAATGCTTCTCTAATTAATTCTCAGTCATAAATCACCCTGGTTTTAATAACCCCTCCTTGATTGGATAGCCTTTGAAGAGACAGTGCAGCTAATCCGCTAAACTAGAAAAAACACACGCAGAGGAAATAATAAGTGGGCTTACAAGGTACAAACTAGATGATTGCATTAATACTGTCAAACCAAAAAAAAAAAATGTCCTTTCCAGGCCTTTCATGCATCACCCTGTACCCCATAAAATAAACCATGAAACTAGGAATCATGAACAAAAGCAAGTGTCACAGAGTTCATGCATCAAAAGTTAAATCTTTTCACTCTCTGTCTACAAAACAGCTATTCCCATCATTTTGGTTTCCCTTGACATTTTTTCCCTAGAAACCAGAGATCCAGCAATGTCCACTTGTCATATTGTCTATTTTAATAAGACAAGGCTTGTGCTTCCCCCTTTCCTCTGCTTCTGACTGACAATATATTATCATACATATCTCTAAGAGGTGCTGAACTGAATTTTCATTACCCAAAATGTCAAGATTCGTTTTTGTCATCAGAGAACACAGCTGGTCTACACCAGTAGCCCTTTGATTAATTCAAATGGAACAAGTCACCTATACATAACTTCATTTTCCCTAGACTAGGCCTTACATTCTCCAAGTTTGAATTTACAGCTTGTCAGTTTAAGATAGCATTTGCTGCCATGAAGGAACTCAAAGGAAAAATGGAAAGTCTTAATTAGCAACACTATGCATTAGCCCTGTGGTTACCAATAAAGCAACAATTGGGAATTTTTAGCTTCAGAGCAGGACATACTCAAAACTTGCCCACAACCCTTCAGATGACAGAACTACACAGATACATAAGAATAATAACTTTTAGTAAGCACTATTTTAACACGTAAATAAATATATCTGTGGCTTTCCAGGTTATTTATGGTAACATGTATTCTGTGACATGTGAAAGCTTAATGAATTTAGATACAAGTTATTTCAAAAGAAATTACACAGAATAAGAGGTGTGCAATAATTATCACAAGAGAAAAAAGATCTGAGGTTGATTCTAATTTGTATATAGAAGGCCAAAATCCACAACTTTATAGCTTCTATATCATTAAGATGTTATATTAAGAATAAACCATAATGAAACATCATTACACTTCCAGATGATTGTCTAAAATTGAAATGACTGACAATACCAAGTTTTGGCATATACTGCAATATATAAAATGATGAAATGGTAATATAAAATGATGCACTCACTTTAGAAAACTACCAGTTTCTTTAAAAAGTTAAACATTTGCTAACCATATGACCCACCACAGCTTATCTCTATATATTCCCAAGGGAATTGAAAATACATGTCCCACACAAACTCTTGTACACATATGTGCATAGAATATTATTCAAAATAACTAAGAATGGGAAACAATCCAAATGTTCATCAACAACTACAGGAATAAACAGTATGTAATACTTTCATTCAATAGAACATTACTCAACAATGAAAGAAAAATTAACTACTGATATATACAATATGAATTAATGTCAAATCATTATATAGGCTGAAAGAAGTCAGTCAGAAAGTTGTATATTGGATGAATTCATTTATATAAAATTCTAGAAATTTCAAGCTAACCTATTAAGACATAAAACATTTCAGCAGTTAACAAAAGCTCGCAGTAGAGACAGAAACTGGCTACATTAGAGCACAAGGAAAATTCTGGTGATAAAAAAGTTCTACACCTTAATGAGGACACTACTTTTTCACACAAGCAATATCTTTCCCAGTCATTCAAGTATTCATTTTAAATAAATATGGCTTACTGTGTGTAAATTATCCCAATAAAGTAGAAAATCGCAGAGCCACTTCAAATGTAAGTTGTCTTGCAAACTCTATATAATAAAACTCCATTAGAGAACAACTTTGTCGTTTATTGGTTCTGCAACTTTGGTCAACTGTAAAACTGAGAAAATTTGGAGTAGGAGGAGAAAAACATGTTGTTGTTTGCCTTTCTCATAGTAAGAAAAACAGTCTATCAACTTCTAGCCTTTAGTCTGAGGAAATAATTGGGAGTCTCAAAGGAAGAATCAGGAATATCAAGGTTAAGTGGTGTATTAGTTTTCCAGTGATGAATAACAAATTAGCACAAACTGAGCAGCTTAAAACAATGCAAATCAATTATGTGACAATTTCTGTGGGTCAGAAGTCATGAGTTAGCAGGATCCTATGCTCACAGTCTCACTAGTCTGGATCAAAGAACCAGTTTACAATCTTATCTGAGATGTATGTAGGGCCCTCTTCCTATCTCATTCTGGGGGTTGGCATAGTCTGTTCCTTACGGTTGTTGAAATGAACTCTAGATTTTCCTGCAGGGTGTTAAAGAGAAGTCATTCCAGGCCCTTAACAAATGGCCTACTCCTCTAACATAAATTACATCTTCAAGGTTAACAGAAAAGCATCTGCAACTGATTTTTGTTTCTTTTAAGAGGATCACTTGAGAAGGTCAGGCCTAGCCAAGATAATCTCCCTGTTGAGTAACTCAAAGTTAAATCACTAGGGACCTAAATCACATTTCCAAACTTCCAATTACTATTGCCATATAATGTAAACTAATCATGGGGAATGACAGTCTGTCATAGTCACAGATCATGTCTGCACAAGGGGAGGAATTATACGAAGACATGGGTCGGGTCACTGAAGTCATTACAGAATTCTGCCTATTACCAGTGGGGATATCAATATGATAAATGTAATAAAAATATAATTCAAAATAACTACAGAGCCAACAATGGCAAAGAAAGGAGTACTGTGAAACTAGGCAATCTCTAGCAAGAAAGTTCACCCAAGAATTCTAGGTAGAAATGTGGTTCTTTGGGAGGAAAAAAAAAAATCAGTAAGATAAACTACAAACCCACCAAAAAGGTAAAAACTTAAGCTGATACAGCATTATTTCTGGACATGTCTGTAAATTCCTAGATTGAATAAATATCTCCCTCACTAATGTATCACCAAATCCACTGAGGGTTAAGACAGAAAAAAAACTCAAGAAGGTCAAATTCACTCTTCCTGAATAAATTCATCTTCTCCTGTACTTGGCTACTGATGTTCCTGGTTCCCTGACCTTTGACTCTGACCAGAAATTTCGCCATCTACCCAACACACACACACTCAGGTTCCAGGGTCTTCTGCCTCAGGCTGACATTTACAACACTGATAGGTATCTCAGGCCTTCAGGTTTAGACTAGAACTACAACTGGCTTTTCTGGGTCTTCAGCTTACAAATGGAAGATCACAGAGACTTCTCCAACCCATACTGAATGAACTACTCTCTCATAATAAATCTCTTTCTATATATCTGGTGTTTCTCTAGAGATTCATGACAAACATATAATCATACTCCTTTTTGTGGTACTAATTTGATATCATGCTACAAGGAAGTAATTTTAAAGTGAAGGCAAGAGGAAGGCAAAACAACAACGTACACAAAACAGTGCCACATGTTCAGATACATTTAATTCATAAATAGAAGGAATGTCCCTTCCATTTTAACCTATTTATCACAGTCCAATCATTTTAAATTATTTGTGTAGTAAAATCAAAGCTAGTAACCTTGATGATGATCAAAACATTTTTGAAAAGAAATCTATAGCCTCTAGGATAGATACAACCTGGGAAGAGTAGTGTTATCGTTTGTGTTTGGATGTCCCCCAAAATTCTCATGCAGTCATGGAGGCAGCTGAATCTAGGGTTTGTGATGGGTTCATTGTCTAGCGCTGGGATTGGCGGTGTGAGTGCTGCACCCACCCAGGGGCGGGGAGCCGGCATACGCTGTAAGGGAGGGAAGGAGGCATGCTTTTCCCTTTTGCCCTTTTTGCTCTTGTCACTTGCGGCCACCATGAATGGTTGCCCCTTAGCCACGCTACCCTGCCTTGGAGCCAGCTGAGTATGGACTGAAACCTCCATTAACTGTAAGCTAAATAAACCTTTCCTTCCTTCATATTGGAAGCTTTGTGTATTTTGTACCAACAATGAGAGAAAAGTAATCAAGATAAGGTGGCTGTTAAGAAAAAAAAAACCAAATCAGTAGGTGTGGCTCTCCAAGTTAGAGATAACGTGTAATTCCTGCCCAGACTCTCACAATAGATTTCACTTAACATTACAAACCTTAGGATGACCACTGAGGTAAATACAGTTTCTCAATACTCTAAAAGGATTTTTGTCAAACAAAAACACACAGGTTCAAAAAATAGTTTCTAGGGACCATTTTGGAAGATACAATTTAAATGTATATACTTAATATGGTTATTCATTCATTAATCTTAGAAACATTTATTGATGCCTCCTAGGTGTGTAGAATGACACTTAGTGCTGGGAGTCACAGATAAAATAATAATTGTCAACATTTATTCAGTATTTAATATGTGCTAGGAACAGTTCTAAACATTTTACAAGTGTTAATTCATTTTTATCTCATTATAGTCCTTTGAGGTTAAGCATATTATATTCACAGTTTATAGAAAATGAAGTAACATGCAGAGGAGTTAATTTTCAAAAAGTCACCAAGGTAGTTACTCTAACTATAGAAACCACATTCTGAAGTCCTCCTCAGACTTTGATCTCCGGAACAGATAGAGAGCAGGGGACTGAGAATGTAAGAACCTAGAGCTCTGAAGAAAAATGCCTTTCATAGAAACAGTTTAACTTCTTTTTTTTCCCCACAACTGAGACCTGGTTAAGTAATTTGCACAAAATCAGAAAAAGTTATTATGAAAGATCCTTGGTTTTAATACTAAAAACACAGAATACAAAACAGGAAAATATTCTTCAAAGAATAAAATGGATACTAGGATTAACAGATCCATCAAGATTTAGAAAAAAGAAAATAATATTTGCAATTCAAAATAAAGGAAGACAAGTAAAGGGAAAAAAACGTAACTTCAATACTCTGGTCTTAAAAAAGCAAGTGATTATGAGTAATGACAAACTGCAAAGTCTTAAATTTGAAGAAGGAGACGACAAATTAGATTAATAAAATTGTATTAGATTATATTTGATATATCAAACAAGAGTGAGAAACACAAAAATGTATACTAAGAAAGCTGTTCACCCTTAAATAGCACTCTATAAAAGCTATTTCTCTTTTTATATTTCCTTTCTTAACAAATAATATCATTGTCTACCCAAGTCACCAGATTGGAAAACTGGTAATCAGCCAAAATGTGTGCCTCTTGCTCAAACTACACACAGAATATTATGTCCAACTGATTCTACCTCCAAATTAGCTTTTAGATTTCCTCCCTCTTATCCTAAAAAAGCTGGCATAGTATTCTACAAGTTCTCACCTGAAATAACACAACGCTTTCTTGTGGCCTATCTTACCATACTCAATTCATTTTCTTTGGAGACATAAGAAAAGTTTCTAAAACACAATTTTGACTATATTACTTTGCTACTTTGAACCTGTAGAGGACGCCTTATCATCTATAAGAGAAAATCCAAACTTCCATATGTTATAACAGATCTGCTTACCTGTTTCCCTTGTCCATGTATAATCTTCCCCATACACTCTATGCTTTAACCACAAAGAAATGCCTACGAAATGCCAAAAAATCCTCAACACACCTGTACGCTGATTTACCATCTTCTTGCCCCTACTGCAGTGAGTTCCTTTCCCAAACTCCCTTCCCTAGGTTAGATGGTGAATTCATTTTCCATTTCAGTACAAGGATTCATTCTTTGTAATACTTTCTATCACCTCCCCTGGAAATGTGAAGTTTCCTTCTTAATGCTCCCACAGTAATTGTAACGTTCATTATAACAGTAACTTATATTTCATATTGTGTCTTCCACTTCATGCAAGAGATGCTTTCAGGAGTACAGCCCAGAATACAGTTGGCCTAAAAATACAGCAATACAATGTTACCTCCACTGTGTCAACTGATACAACAGCCCTAAATAATGGGCAGGGTAAGGGTTATCAACTTTATTATACAGATGAGTAATCTAGAGCTCAGAAAGGTACAGTGAATTGTCAAGTAAAAGTGGAATGAGAAATAGGTGCTCCCTCCATTAAGCCACAATATCCCCAAGGCCGCTCAAAACACAAACAGAGCGGCACCAATATTCCACATATGAACATCACTAACCAGCTGAACAGGGATATGCAAATTAGTTAAGTGATGCAGAAATCAGACACTAATGTGCAAACAAACAGGGACTTATTTGAGCTAAATGGGCATGAATATGCAAATGAACTGGCTGCAATTCAGTAGATGTCATCACAACTCTAGGAATGAACATTCTACATTATGACTATTACAATATTCATGGAGCATTCATACATACTATCATATATTACTGTAATATAAGATTTTCAAGTTTAAATTTGTGAAAAAGCCAAAAGTAACTTGATACATATTTCCATCTACATCTCAATCTCAAGCTGGAAATCAGATGTGCGAATTCTACAAGTCTCCATACTGAACTAAGCTGCCATCACCACTTGCAGTTGACACTGAGCATTCTATTTTTAACTTAAGGTACTTCAGAAACAGTCTGAGTTGATACTACAGGATCTGGACCCTGCCAATATATCTAACTTCATCCTGCCATGCACAAGCTAAGATACACCACCATGGTTGCATATAAAATGTTACATTCCTATAGGAATTCTCATACAGCTGCATGGCTATAATGCTTGAACACCATCCACAATATTCAGTGTGTGATGACAGTTAGCTTTTGCTTAAGTGTAATAACAGCCTTTATTTTCCTATCATCACCAGTATACCATAGGTTCTTTCTGATTCTTAATTTCTTAATTATTAGGATGAACAATGACCAATATTACTTCACTACAGCTTTGGCGCTCCTTCTGTCATCTCAGGTTCCTCAAAGTAAAAAGAGTAATTTGCAGAGGTCTATACATATAAAGAAAATTCCTTATTTCATAGAAAAAGTTAACTAGCGTTCTAAAACAAAACTGATAAGAGAACAGCCTATACTCTCATACTTTCATGCATGCATCCATTCGGTGCATAGGGTCTGAAATCTATACCCCTTGTTTATCTGGAAGGCTGGTTTTCACCTATTACAACCTACTTTAAGCCTTAAATACATGTCAGCACTTGCAAGTACATTTTTTGGTATGTACCATACATAGATTTACACAACTCCATCACAATATGGATCACAGAGCTAACATCACTGTGTGTGTGTGAAATTAAATAGGTTGTAAGTAGCACGGCATGTAACAAAAAGTCAAAGACATGGAGACTTAACAAGGTAGAGTTTATTTCTCTTTTACAAAACTCTGGGATAGTATGGCTCTGGAGCAGGAAGTTATCAAATGTGTGGCATTGCATAACATCAGAAACTGAAGCTCTTTGTATGTTGTTGATCTACCATCCCCGGTCTCACATGTATATTCTAAGATAGCTCAGTACCATAGTTCATCCATAATCATGTCTTCACACGTGCTAGGATGGGAAGGAAGATGAGCCACTTCCTTTCCTCTAAGAGTATGATCTTAAATCACAAATATTACTTCTACTCACACTTCACTGGCCAAAATTAAATTATATGTGCATATAGGCAAAATGTGAAAACATTAATATTGTAGGTGACTGTGTGCCTAACTTAAAATCAGGGATTCTATGAACACTAAAGAAAAAGAGAACAATGTTGGGAGGCAAATGTGAGACTGTGACACATTTGTGGTGCCTTTCTTTTCTCTTATACTTCAAAATCAAAACTTTACTTTGTTCATATTTTTCTTTCCTTATTAGTATATGTTTGTGATACATAATAAATATATTTATCATGAGGAATTAGTAAATAAATGTATCACATCTTCATCTTTGTAAATTTCCCTCCCTCTTCCATCCCTTCTGTCATTTCCCAACCCCAACCCCCTATGTCCAGGAAGTCTAGCTTCCTGTTTCTATTTTCTATCTTTTTTTCTGCTCCTAATTTATTTATACTTTGGGTTTCTCAAATAAGAGAAACCACGAGATATTTAACTTTCTGAGCCTAATTTATTTCACTTGTATTATGGTCTCAAAGTGTATATATTTTTCTATGAATGACTAAAATTTATCTTTCTTTATGGCTGAGTAGTTACTCTATTGTATACAAATACAACATTTTGTTTAACCCTTCATCTGTTGATGGGCATGTAGGCTGCTTTCATCATTTAATTTGGCCAAGAGTGGTGGAACATGCCTCTAATTCCAGCGCTCAGGAGGCTGAGGCAGGAGGATCACCATGAGTTTGAATTCAGCCTGGGGTACGTAGTGAGTTCAAGCCCAGCCTGGATTATAGAGAAAGACCCTGTCTCAAAAAACAAACGTGTAGCTTTTATTAGTGATGGTACTATAAATAAAGGGATGCATGTATCACTGCAATAAACCCAGAAGAGATATCATTGAGTAAACAGAGTCTCTATTTTTAGTTTACTATCTATTATTATAGCCTGAGGGCCTAGGGAAATGTCCAGCACAAGTAAACACATAATAAATTTATACGGGATCAATAAGTAGGTAGTCCTAGCAAAAATAAGAAACAAAAGCAGAGTGTCTGCTGACTCCAAGTCATGGTAGGTGACTGAGTTCCAAGCCAGAGGATGAGGGAGAAGTAGGACCAGATAAGTCAGGAAGGAATTCATCGAACCACAGCTTTCTTCACATGAACTACATAAGGTACGGTATCAATTTAGGGACAGTTCACAGCTTCAGCTTGGGTCTGGAATTTTAATGGTATGGTACAAACTAAAGTTCCTGTCCTGCTATCACAGAAAACTCCAGATTTGGTTTGGACTTCCAAGTCAGAATATTAAACTACAAATATGGTTTTATCTCTGGAGTCTTAAAGACTTTGTTCTCAAAAATTATCTATTTGTATCTTCATTTTTAATAAGATACATAAAATATACAAAAGTGTTTAAGACAGTTTTTTAAAAAGAAAATAGTAAGACTGCTTTAAAGAATAGTGCTTCTTATGTTTGAATCCCTATATGTTCCTCTGTTTATCTCCTCTGTCATCCTCTCCAAAGGTGATCTCTTTCTGAATTTTATACTTATGCTCCTTTAACTTATTTTCTGCACATTTTTTCATGAAAGATGTATGCCTATATGACATACTATTCAGTCCTGCCTGCTTCTGATCTTTATACAAATGAAATAAAATATATTTTTTCTCATATGTCTAATATCAAGATTCAGTCAAGTCACTATATAGTACAGTTCATTCATTTTTATCACTATGTGGTACTCTACTGTATGGTTCTAATGCAATTTGTGCATCCTTCCTCCCATTTATGGGCATTTGAATATTTCTAAACTTTTGCTATTAAAACAAAGCTGCTATAAACATTCTTCTGAACAGATTTTGCCTATCAATTTGAGTTCAAATGCAATTTCTCTTTTAATCTATATAATCAATAGCTCACCATCTACATTGATCAGTCTCTTTTTCCCATAAAACTACAGCATTAGCTCTTTTCTGTATCAATTTTCCAGTTGTACAGGGATCTGCTTCTCAGTCTACAGTGGTTGATAAGAATGTCTTTAAGAAACAAAGAAACAAAAGCAGAGTATCTGCTGACTCCTAGTCATGGTAGGTGACTGAGAGTCCACAGAGAGGATGGAGAAAGAGCAGATGAAGTGGAGGTCTAGACAAATGGGGCTCTTTACCCCAATTCTACTTTGTCAGACTACCCTCACTTTAATCTATTTTCCCTACAGGACTATGAAATCACACTGAAAAGAGTTCTACAACTAAAAAGCAAATTTGAAAGTATTAAGCTATTAGTTCTAAAACACTGTACCACTGAAATCTGTTTTATTTTCTAGGCATACTGCATGGATGTGTACATGAATTTCTTCTGAAATTCAGATAAGGTTAATTTCTACAGTTAATACTATTCCTGAAGGACCCAAATTTCACATTTAAAATATAAAATTTCCTTATGAACTGTGGCTCAATGAGACAATGTAAATTTTGTAACTTAGCATTTTCATCAGTTCCTGCTTTCTTCACTGTATGCCATAAATGATTGTGGTCTTCTCCACTTGCTATATACGCTCAACTCGGAATGAGTAGCACTACATAAACTATTATATTTACCATGAATATAATTTCTGCAGTTCTAAAATACAAGAAAATGAAGCAAACTGTTATTTTTAACTCACTGAATGTTTAATATGAACTAAATGATGAAAAATGAAGTATGACTTTTAAATTCTCTGTAACATATTAGAAACTGGTATTTTCTTATACATTTGATTTATTACCAAATACCTTATAGCTGGAGTATAATATATACAGATATGTAGTTGTACCACTTTTAAGACTCAAATACACTGTATGCTCTCTTCTCATAACTGTATAAATGAATAGAATTTTTGTGAGGTTCTAAGTCACCAATTGGTTCTGCACAATGACTAAGTATTGTATTTCAATAGAACTAGCTATTTTGGACCTTCACGATCCATTTTCACATGTATTCCAGGTTGTATACGGTTGAACTAGCAGTGATTTATCCAGTAGATAGGATACTATATGACCACAGTTTTTCAAAAACATAAATCCATCTTGTATAAACTAAATCCACAGATGAATAACATTTTAAGGAAAATAAATTTCTGAATCACATAGAGTGAGGCTAATAGGTACTACACATAATAACAAATTTGGCATAAACTATATTAATTTCTTAAATGAGCTGAAATAATGCATGACATGAAGAAAATAATATTTCTTAGGAACAGATGAAGAAATTCACATTTGTAAAATTTCCAAGTTCATTAGAAGACAAATCTTACATGTAAGTTAAAAACATACTTTTAAAAAGCCAGAATATAAATACACAAAGAAAGTGAGAGTCAATTTTTATATACTAGAGTTTAAAACAGAAAAAATAACTATGAAAATTAAGTTATTTTTGAAATAATTACATGCAATTTTCAGAAGACAAATGTACTTTTCATGTTCCCTGCACATTGTTATATAATTATTAACAATGTCATTAAGTAAAATTTAAAAGACTCAAAAGAATTGTCTAATCAAATTTCAGGACATAAAACTCTACAAGTGTTTCTTATACTTAAGGCTGTGTAACAAATGTGTGGTATGAGTATAAAATTGCTGTTCTAAACAGCACAACTCACTTCAGCCAAAATGTCTCTAAAAATGCATGTATAAGTAAAATTTTGCTTTAAATACTCTACTATAAAATAGCTTGCTATTTAAGAGATTTCTACTATAAATCATTTTATAAAATGGATAATCAACCTACAGTTAATCTATCTCAAATATTGTCATACCTTAAGGCAAGGCACCTCCAGACAGATTAATTACATACAATATCATTAAGTATTCACAACTCCAATCTCCAGCAACCCATTAGAGAGGGAAACTCAGAAAATTCAGGTCAGGCTAGTAAAAGAGCCCAGTTTTCCCTGATGCCAGTACTTTCATATTTACTATGTAAAGCAAATTCTTTTAGTGAAGTCAATTCTCAAGTGGTTGGAGCTTTATAGAATATTTTAATGTCAGGGCTACCGAAATGCTACTCATTAAACTAATGGAATAAAAATGGTACTCTAAAGACAGCATCACTGAGTACAAACAGGAGTACTAAGTAGCCCCAAGACAGAAAAGAACTGTAATCAAAACTGAGTATACATTTCTATGCAAATCAATGTCTGTTAATAAACTCTACTTGTTCATGAGTCTTATCTGTATAAATGAGAGAAGATATATCATATGACTCCTACTCTGTTTATTGAAGCTTCCACTAGGGCTTCTCAAATAAGTAGATTTCTGCCTACAAATAAGGAAATAAAGATAGAGCCTTTCTTCATCAAATATATTGGGATTGAACACAGAGCTATCCCAATTCCCCATCACACAATTTTTTAAGGGACAAGCATTATGGTTAGGAAGTACTGTTTATCAATGAATAAGACTTGCATTCCGGGTGGAGGAAAGTGTACAAAATCAACATATTAACAAGTAAATAATACATGTGAATATTAAGAAAAGTATTATGGGGCCAGGGATTTAGCTCAGCGGCTTAAGTGCCTGCCTGGCAAGCATGAGGTCGTGAGTTCGATCCCCAGTACCAAGAGACAGAGAGAGACAGAGAGAGAGACGGCGAGAGCCAGAGCCAAAGCCAGAGCCAGAGCCAGAGCCAGAGCCAGAGCCAGAGCCAGAGCCAGAGAGAGAGAGAGAGAGAGAGAGACAGAGACAGAGACAGAGAGAAGTATTATGAGAAAATCTCTTAAATGTCACAATAAAAAATTACACAATGTAGCGGTGGATATTGTAAGAGGTCAGGAAACAATGAGATTCCAACAGGAGACACAGATCCTAGAAGTCCTGTGTACCTAGGCACCAAGTAATGCAAGGCTGCAGTCATCTCAGGAGAATTAGAGAGTAGACACAGAAAAAGTCCCAAGACAAAACACTGAGACACCTGGTGTTAACTAGACTCAAGAAACATGAAAAGGAAAACAGCTGGTTAGAGATAAAGTGAGAAGAATCTAGAAAAGTAGAATCCACCGACATGGAAGTCTCTGGTGACCTTGAGGAGAGTCAATTCAGTTGACTGAAGTTAAGGAGAAAATTGGAGCAAGAAAGAAGATGTAATCCTTCTACTTCTACAAGGATAATTTTTAAAAAGCACTATTTTACTTTAAATCAAAATCATCATTCTAATT
Source organism: Cuniculus paca (assembly GCA_004365215.1). Lineage (NCBI taxonomy): Eukaryota > Metazoa > Chordata > Mammalia > Rodentia > Cuniculidae > Cuniculus > Cuniculus paca. Next base: position 1,666 of record RJWT010001838.1, on the reverse strand, counting down.
TCCCAATGTTTAAACTTCTAACTCACTAGTCAAAATAAACCCCTAAAGTAGTCAAGATTGAAAACGACTATATTTCATTTGAGAAATCTGAGGCACAGATTGATTAGCCTACGAGTTTATTTTGGTCATGAGCAGAATTATTTTGATGTTTTTTAACCCTCGTGAGATAATGCGCTCATCGGTTTACCTTACTCTCCTAAGCACTGAAAATTAAATCTGAGAAGCTATATTCAAGCTAAATGTTCATTAAATCTCTTTCTTTGCCTACAGCACTGCAGTCTAAGCAAGCAATACAATGAAGCAATAGAGAGACTCAAAACAACAGGAAGTCGATGATTAATGTAGACATATACACAAGCTAGATTTCCACCTGTTATCTCACACACTTTGAAGTAGCACCCCCACCTCCTCAGCCAAACTGCCAATGGCAGACTATATAATGAACCATCTGTACCGTAACAGACCTAATTGAGATGAGTTGATAATACCAAAGAAACCTCATTTTTACATTATATGGTCCCTTATGCATTGTTAGGCTAAGTAATATTTTTAATTACATGATAAATTGAAAACATTAACAGGAACTTAACTTTTGTAAATTTGAGTTTTTTAATGTTACTTCGATGTTCTCTATGGTGGATTATTTTTGCTGTTCCCATGCAACAGAAAGAAAAATTGACCCCCATGAACCAAACCACTGGGAAGCGAAGCCTGCACGTACGTGGAGTTAACAGAAGAAACAAAAGTGTTCTGCTGGTCTCTTATGATTTGACAGAACTATTCAATTATGCTTTTCAAGGGAAAGCTGAAATGCAGATCTCACTGTGGTCCTTGGACGAGTCAGATTAATGGAACAACTGAAAAAGGATGGCCTTCTTAATGGAAGATAGGTGTGATTTCCTGCCTTTTTTCCTGCTGAAATGATAAAAGCATTCATCAGAGAAACTTTTGCTCCTGAATGAATGCCATCAGACTTTTACAAAACCTAGTAAGCTGATCCATTTTCTCACCAACTGTGTGAGATGTCACCTCCAGTGAAATATTTTTAATGATTATTATGAACATGATGTGTTTCATGACTGCTTTTTGTCTTGTGACCAAAGATACTCTTCCTATCCTGCCAAACACTATAAATGCAAAACACTCCCACTTAAAAGTCCCATATTTTAATGGACTTTTTGAAAGATGGGAAAGTTATAGGGCTTCTATGTCATCCTCAAATAAAATTTCTCATAATTTGACTGAATTTTAAACTGCTTTTTTTTTTTTTAAATACATACAGCAGTTTCCTCAGGAGCCAGACAGCTCAGGAGCAACTTTCCTATTTCATAAAGCTCATGGTTAGTGTGACTGAAGAGAACAAACCATATTCATAGCCTGTACTTCTCCTTAAACTTCAAAACCCATGGAAACCTAGGAGGCTGATAGCGGCTGACAGCAAGCCCACCTCTTCTTCTCCACAGTGTTCTTTCTACATACTTTGCACTGTGACTGTCCTCATTCTTTCTGTGACTGAATCAACTAATATTTAATGAATGTTTAGGGTATGCAGCACTGGGCAAAGCACAAGAATTAAAATATTGTTAAAATACAGTTTCACTCATAAACCTTACAGTTTTATGGCAAACACAAACAAGTAAGATTTCACCCACAATTTAATATAGCA
>RJWT010001837.1:0-44712 GCA_004365215.1 Cuniculus paca | reverse complement strand
TGTTTTCAGCTCTTCTTGTTTCCAGCTCGTGTGCCGGCTGGCTCATGGGAAGGGTACACTTTGTTTCTCTTCTGGGCTCACAGTTACCGCTAAAAATAAAATCTTAAAAAAAGATTTTATCATGTACATGAAATAAAATATTAGTTAAAAAAGAAATAAATACTTATGTGAACTACAGTGTAACTATAAACAAGTCTACCACAGAAATAATCTTTGCTTCAATTGTCACACTTAAGGCTGTCTTCACACATGAAAACTGCATGTTCTGTGCGCAAGTATCGCTTACCCTGATGTTTTGTTTCCCTGTCCTTTTTAATAGAGCACAGCTGACATCTCTTTGGTTTTCCTGTTGTTGTAGTAGGTCTTTGTGATGTTGTACCTGGCTGTTCACCTGTGAGCTCACCGTTTTTTTGCATAGTTTCCTGGGCAGCAACATTTTGCTCTTCCTCTGTTGTAAATGATCTTTTAGAAGTTCCAGTCCCAATCCTCTAAGAAAATTTCTCCATGATATTTTGCACTTGTTATTTTCTTTGTAAACTATCAAATTACTCATGCCACGCATGTTCAGGATCAAGTAAACCACACCCATTGGCCAATCCTTTGTGTTTCAAGTAACATAGTTGCTGGATAACTCATGGACATCTACTCCGCCTTTGGTTTTGTTGTGAAAAGTTACCACCTCAGTCTTCAGTTTTGTCAAAGTTTCTCTGTCAATTTTTCCGTCATGGTGCAGTGTTGACATCAGCAGAGCGAGTTTGTTTTTCTTTGTCATATACGAGGCCAATGTTATATCTTTCTGAAATCCAGACATTGTACTGTACAATTCTCTGTTTTGAAATCACAACATTTCTTTGGAAATTTCTGCTTTGTTCTTGCATACAGTTCCTACACTGTGCTCTGTTAGCAAATGTAACATCAATTGGAAAATGGGAACCAACTGTAGAATGTCACATTCCTATTAGTTTGGGAAATGGAATAAATTTCTAAATTGAAAGTATATGTCTTCATGTGTAGCAGGACATATATTTTTATACCACATTTTGAAGACTTTTTCAGCATATACTGCTTAAAGCTACAGTGACCAGGTTTTTCATGTGCCGTTGTACCTAATTGGGCTACTTCTACAAGAAAAGTCAAAAGAAAACATATTTTTTAAAAATCCCAAATGCAAGAAATTCAACGAAGAGCATTTCATGGGTAAAATTCACCTGCTGCTGCTTTGAGAGATCAAGGTACACACTTTGCCATTCATCTGCCAAATGGCTGAATGCACAGATGAGTTCTGTTTTCACCAGGCGCAGCTACTGTGAGCCACACCTAGATTCCACCGTGGCAAATTAGAGACCTGCAGAACAGAAGAATGGTATGTGTGTATTTTACCCTCCATGGTGCTCAGGGATACATACACAATACATGGAACATTATGTAAAAGAAAATCTCGATTTGACACTTTTGCACAGATGTACACACCTTGCCATTCATTGTACCAGGTGGGTGAACACGAAGATTGTTTCCTGTATCCCACAGATGCAGTTACGGAGATACACAGCCAGCTATCATTGTGCTAAAGCACATAATTTCATTAGAAAATATGGAATGGGAATATTTACCATAAGAGAAGAATGACATGGGTGCATCTTACCCCCTGTGATACTCAAGGATACATATACAAAAAAATGCTACATGGACCATTATATGGATGAAAACCTAGATTTGACACAGGTGTATACACCTTGCCATTTGTCATACCAAGTGAGTGCACCCTCAGGTACAGCTACTGAGACGCAGTCAGCTACCCTTATGCTAAAGCACGTAATTTCATTAGAAAAGTATGGAATGAGTTGTGGTAACCCACAATAATGTCCCAAGTTAGCAGTCCCCTCTCCCCTACTTCCCCCCATAATTCCTCCAGCTTTCAAACTCTGTGAATCAGTACACTTATCCCTGAGATAATAGTGAGGCAATACAGCCCACTGCACTTGCTGAAAGAGTCCCAAGTGCTGGCAGAGGCGGGTTGGAGCATTAGCTTCCGGCCCTCCTCACTCTTTCAAGGAAGATGGGATTCCTGCTGCCCGCAGGGTTTCACTGCACTGGCCAGTTCCCAGTGTACCAGGCAGTTCCAGATTGGTGAGAGTAATGGCTGGGTTATACTTTCTAAGGATGAGGGTAAAACAACTTACTCTAACCTTGAAATACCAAGTGATCGTGAATATCATGTTTTAGTCTGGTATAAGTTTGTAAAAGTACTTAATCTGTACAATACTACAGTACTTTGGTGTTTTCACTCATATTTTGACTTTTAGGGAAAAAATCAGATACTGGTTCAAATACTTCTCAATTGGGAAGAACACTTGGCTGATTTGCACCTTAACCCTGTCATTGACTAGCTATGGATGCTTGGTCAAACCACATGATCTTTCTGAGCTCCAGTTCCATCATTTTTAAAATGAAGTGTTTGTGCCATTCCAAGGCCTCTATCTGCTATAAACTTCTTTGTCTTTAATTTCTGACATCAAGAGATTTTTCCCTTCTAATTTAGCAGCAGATGGCCGTGGGAAAATGGGATGTTTTTTTTTTAAAACTGCTTTTCAGTTTGGTGTTTCATCTGTCAAATTTTTGCTCAGTTCTTCCTAACACAACATCTTTTTGGAAAGAGTAATATGTTTGGCAAAAATGATTTAAGAATTGATCATGAGCTGGGCATGGAAGTGCATGCCTATCATCCTAGCACTCAAAGGATGAGGCAGGAGGGTAGTGAGTTCAAGGCCAACCTAGACTGTATACCAGGTATTCCCCAAAATAAGACCTAACTGGAAAATAATAGGCCTTGAAAACTAAAGATCAGAAGTGCCAGCCTCAATCAGTCTATCTTTGCCTTACCTGCCAACACTATTTTCTTGCTTAGTAAGGCAGGTTACCCAAGGATGGACTGATTGAGACTGGCATTTTTGGTCTCTAATTTTCAAGGCTGATTACTTTGGGGAAAGAGATTAGTGAGACCATGTCTTGAAAAACCAAAGAACAAAATAAAAAAACAGAAAACAAACAAAAAGAATCTATCATGTAATTGGTAATGATATATATTTTATAAAACACTGGTTTTGGTTGTACATGCTATGAAAATTAGTGTCTTTCACCCCAACCTTCAGACACTCCAACCCTGTGTTTCCTTGTGGAGTTAACACGCATCAAGGAGCATATAATTAAAATTTTAGTTTGAGGCTGTAAAGTGGGACTTTTCAAGCATGCCAGTAATAATCTCTGTGTGTTTCAATCCTATTGTTCCTGTTAAATTTATGAATGCTATCAATGTCAACAAAGTTAGTAAATAAAAGAGGATGGTACCTTATTCTGTCAGCCATCATGTTATGAAATTTGACCCTGAAGACCATTTCTACTAGACTATTTCTACTAGATGACTTCTAGACCATTTCTAAGTATTTCTCTTCACATACATAGACAGCTCCATTATTGGATGATAAGTTTGATGTTTCAAATAGATTTTTCTTTTAAAATACTGGTGCAGAGTTTTCTCCTATGTTTGTCATGCACCCTTCTGCACTGGCTCACACGAGAGGGCATGGCAATGACAGAAGGCAGTTCATGACCAGGGAGGAATGTGGCAGAGCTATAAACATTGGGAGCAGTATGGTCATAATCTGGTCTTAAATACGTGCTTAAGAGATTCTGGTATTGGAAGATTGGAGGGCTTAGGATTATTGGATCCTGGCTCTGCCACTTACTAACAGTGAAGTAGCGGAAGGATTTCACTGTTTTTCAGTCAGCGGTAACTTAGAAAAATCCACCCAGAAGGTCCATACAGAGGAGCACATATATCATGAAAATAAAATGTGATGGCTTTGCACAAGCTGAACACACCCACATGAACATGCACACTAAGACCCAGCACATGAACAACACCCTCAAAGTTCAGCAGCACTTTTGACTGCTACGCTTTGCTTACTACTAGTTTCCCTCTGCAGGGAAAACACTGTCCTGATACAATAATCGTGCCTGTTTTGTACGTTTTATGATTGGAATTACATGGTTCATACTTAGTGTTGGGTGTCGTTTGCTCAACATTTGTTTGTGAGGCTGTATCCACAATGTCAGGGGTAGCTGTAGGTCATTGCTTCTTATCATATGGCAGGCCATTGTGCAAATACACCACAGTTTGCTCACGTGCTGTCCTGCTGATGAACATCCGGGCATCTTGAATTTAGCAATTATCAATAATTCTGCTATGGAGATTTATGTAGATAACTTTTGAAATGGCATTTCTATTGGATGTATACATAGAATTAGAATTTTTGGGTTTTCTAGTATGCTATATTCAGTGTTGGTAGATGAGGCCAGCAGTATATAAGTATTCTGCTTGCTCTATATACTTGTTAACACTTGGTATTGTTTGTCTTGTATTGCTAGTGGAGCACTGTAATATTGGAAGTTGGGTACTGTTCTTATTCCAGTTTTCAGATGAGGAAACTAAAGCACAGAGAGATGAAACAACTTAGTAGTATTTAATTTTAAATAAAGCTAGAATTCAAATAAAGTCTGAGTCTAAAACCCTCATGGTTAAGCTATGTGATCTTCCCAACCTGAAATATCATTTTGTTTTGTTTTGTTTTGTTTTGTTCTGTTTTGTTTTGAGACAGTCTTGCTATACAGTCGAGGCCAGTCTCAAACATGCTGCGTAGTTCAAACTGGCTTCAAACTCATAATTCTCCTCCTTCAGCCTCCTGAGTGCTGGGATTACAGGCATGTGCCACAAGGCCCCACTTCTTAAATTCTTTATACAAAATTAGAATAACTAGTATCTACCTTTCAGGGCTCTAGTAACATTAAGATGAATTGAGAGATTGTTTACGGGAAGTACCTCACATAGTATCTAGTACACAGCAAATAGTAGTGCAGATGTTTATTTTTGGTGTGGTTTTTATGATGGAAAGAATCGTTTTGAACTTATGATGTACAGATCACTTCCTTGTGGGAAAGGGATTACTGTTAAATAAATGGAGGTTTCGATTTTTCTTTGTAGGTCCTGTCTGCAGTCTCTGTGTCTCATCTTTTGGAGCAAGAGCTGTCACTATCTTCAGTGGCTTCATGGTGGCTGGAGGCCTGATGCTGAGCAGTTTTGCTCCCAATATCTACTTTCTGTTTTTTTCCTATGGTATTATTGTAGGTAAGGATCTCGTTCACAATCATTTTTCTGACTTTACAAATCATACACCACTTCACTAGTGTCAGGTATATTATTCAGTTAATGTAAGGAGTAAAAAATTTAGGGCTGGGGATTTGGCTCAGTGGCCTAAGCGCCTGCCTGGCAAGTGCAAGGTCATGAGTTCAATCCCCAGTGCTGCAAAAAAAAAAAAAAATTTACTAATAATTTATTTTGAATGACTGCTTCTCCCAAAATTGTCACTTTAGTATAATGCCTCCTCAAAGGCATAGAGTGATGGGTTTCTGTGTTAGCGCTTGTCTCTAAATAGCACAAAAATAGAAAAGTGAGAAGAAAATAAAACTTAGATGTCATGATAGCTGCCTCTTCTTAGACTTCAGAAGTGGCCCCTGTTCCATTGGGCAGGTAAATGGCTCTGTTAAGACATGTATGTCCACAAATAGCTCTTTGTGATCCACAATATCTTTTGTCAGGCCCAAACCAAAACTTACAGTAGAAGTAAAATGTATATTTTAAGACACATTGTTGTTTTCTTTTGGTTTTTGGTTTTTTCAGATAGGCTGTCACTATGTACTCCAGTTTGGCTTTCAACTCCCCATGTAGAACAAACTGGCCTTGAACTTATGATGATCTTCCTGCCTCAGCCTCCCGAGTGCTGGAATTACAAGAATATGCAACCATGCCAAAAATTATTTTTTTAAAAAAATATTTTTTTAATTAAAAAATTTTTTTTTCTTGAGACAAGGTCTCACTATGTAGTTCAGGCTGGCCTTGCACTCACAGCAGTCCTCTTGCCTCACCCTCCCAAATGCTGTGATTATAGGTGTTAGCCCAACAAACCAATTGCTTATGTGGCCCTTCTTAAGGGGCCTGGGGCTCTCTTCTCAAAGCAGTTTTTCAAAGGAGTTTGTTTTTCACTTTTACATTCTTAAATCAGTGAAAGGTGGGGTTTTACTGATTACTTAGATGCCTTCAAGGAATTTTTCCCATTGTCCTAATGCAAAGTACTTGGCTTCTTAAGGCTAATCTTTTCAGTAAACATGCTCTCCTTTAGTCTTGCTGTGCTTTCCTTGCTGTGCTTTCCAAAACTTTTAAAATCATTCAGCTATGCCATTTGCTCTGAATTCTCGATATGGATCTGGCTAAGAGCCAGTAACAGTACCCATTCCACAGCCTGAATGTTGGGCTGCCTTGAAATTTCCTCCATCAGATTGATTAGTTTGCTACCCTTAATCTTAGTCTCCTATAGAGGCTCAGGATATGAGCAAACTATAGACAAACTTGCTGCCAGAGGCTAACATATATGGCCTGTTGTACAACTGTTAGTTTTTATTCCTGACTGAAGCCTCCTGAGCCGCATCTTTACTATATACATTTCTATTGGCATTCTGGCCTTCTGAGCTCTAACCAGAATCTTTCATCAAGGTTGTCTTACAGCATTCTCCAGCTTCTCTGGCCGGCATCTCAAAATTTTTCCATTCTCCTCCCAGGAACCAGTTCTGAAGGCTTCTAAACCACCTGATCATGCATGCACTTCTTTGGTACCAAAATTTGTCTTAGTCATTTTCCTGTCCCTGAGACACAGTATCCAATACCCACAACTGAAAGGAGGAGAGGTTTATTTGGGCTCATGGTTTTTGGTTTCAGTCCATAGTCTCCTGACTCCAAGGCAGAAGCAGCATGGTGAAAAGCCCCATACAGAGGAAAGCTGCTCACATCATGGCAGCCAGGAAGCAGAAAGAGAATGAGAATCTAGGAAGGGAGGTGTACACTTCTAGATCAACCTCTCGGTGACCTGCCTTTTTTTTACCCAGGCCCTATTTCCAAATAGCACATTTAGCTATAGCACCATCATGGTCAATTCACCTCCCAAAAGCCCTGCCTTGAATGCATGCTGTTTTGTGGGAACATTCTAAATCTAAACCATAACAAAGGGTGAAGTGTTCTGAGCATCAATTCTGTGCACAATCATATTCCAAGGACCTTTCCATGTCTGGAATGAACTGGGTGGCCTCATAAACTAGATAACATGACCTAGAGAAAGAACTAGCACTAATAGGCAATCTTTGAGATCAGACCAAGTGGATTAGCTATCTCTACTCCCAGCTGTGAGATGGTGAATGTGTTTCTTATCCTCTTTTTTTCTCATTTTTGAAACAGTGAGTCTATCTCATAGGGTTTAGTAATGCTCAATGAATGGTGCAAGGAAAGTTAGTGTAATCACAATTATTAGATCTTAAAAATCATTCAACTCCACTGAGCTTCCATTTTTGTTTTTTATAAAGTGGACTCAAATTCACAGAGGTAGCGTGACTATGAGGGAACGTATTTGGGAGGTACACAGAGGTGTTTAATACGTATGTATTGCTTTCTTTAATTCTTTTCTCATCTCTTGGTTCAAGATTATAAGAGCAGTTTGGGGCTATAAAAGAGGCTTTGCTGAATCAGAAATAGTTGTGTAATAGATTAGTGAATATAGAAAATGATATCCAATCTATAGTTGCTATCCAATTACAATCTAAAATATCGAAATAACATTAAAGTATATTATTTGCCATAATTGTTTCACCAATTAATTGATTTCTTAAGGAATATAAGCTTGCAAATATGTAATCTTGTTTAGGTTCTTATTCCTCAAAACTGTATCTTGCCAGTTTTCAAGTGAATCAAAGCCACATAGTCAAACCTGTAATTCATAGTCCTGTTTTCTCAATAACTTCATTAAAACAGGAAAAGACCGTGTGGTGTGAGGTAAGGAGTATTGTGGAAAGGTGGTGGTGATACAGGAACTGAATTACTGAAGCTTCTTTCTCATAATTTCTTTTTGTTTTTCTGAAAAGAGCATGTCTATCAATTTTTTGCATTTTTTTCCCCTTCAGAATATGTTGTTTCTTAGCTACTTGGTTATGGTTTTCTTAATATTCCCATCTCAATTTCTTGTATTATTTGTTGAAACAAGAGAGGAAGAAAAGCCCCTGTAGACACTGATGGCAACTGATATAAACACTATTTCCTGTATATTTACCTTAGACGAGGCAGGGTTTAGAAGCCTCTCCTCCCTTCCCCATTTGAAATCTTTTTTTTGTCATTAAAGATACTCTTTTGATTCTCACAGTTGTGTGGCTTTAATAAGGAAATGATTTTCTAATATAGACTGAGGTTGTATCTACATGATGCCTTCATACTTGAGAGAAAAGTGAAGAAAACCACAATTTAGTGACTAATTTTTAGTACTTACTATATTCTAGGCACAGATACTAAATTTTACATTTTTTTATGTCTCTTAATTTTTACAACTCTCTTGTAACATACTAATATAAGTAACACATTTACTGTAAAAATTAATCATTCTCCAAAACAAAAACAAATAAGCATGAAAAATGGCATTGCTTTTAACATACTCATAAATGTCTTTCATGTCTGGCTTTATAGAAGATATGGGTCCTCATATCTTCTGTACCCAGTCTTTGCAGTGTGTTATTTTGTTTTGTTTGTTTGAGGCAGGTCTCTCTATCTAGTCCAGACTGACCTTGAACTTGCTATGTAGCCCAGGATGGTCTCAAACTTGAAACCCTCCTGCCTCAGCCTCCTTAGTGCTTGATTAGAAGTCTGAACCACCATGCCTAGAGTAATATGTATTTTTGATTGAAAAACAGGAAGAAAACCTGGGCTTATACAAAAATATAATTGGAAAAGGGAAGGGTTTCTAGTAGTCTTTTTAGGCAATTAGACACTCCGCTGATACTATACCAAAATTTATTAAGTGATAATTTCCTAAAGATTAATGAAATGTGGAACCTAATACCACATCAATATACTTTTCTTACTAAGGCTATTTGTTTATTTTATGCTTGGCTCTTCATTCAAACTTGATTTTATGACATCGTGAATGTATACTTGAAAAATATTGGGGCTCTGAATATTACTAGAATTCTAAAATGTTAACACATTTCATTATAAAGCATCAAAAGTCAAATACTGTATATGTATATGTATATATATATATATATATATATATATATAGTATTTTGGAGTGTAGGTTTTTGGAGACAGAGTCTCTATGTACACCAGGCTGGACTTGAGCTAACTGTGTAGCCCAGGCTGGCCTCAAATTCACAAGCCTCCTGTCTTGTCCTGCTGAGTGCTGGGATTACAGGTATGTGCCACCACGCCCAGCTAAGAGTCACTTGTTAATATTACCAACAAGCTCATTAGAAAATCTTTATATATTGGGAAGCTATCAGATTCATGGTGGTAAATGCCAATTGTCTAAAATTCTCATCTTTTGCTGGAAAGCTTGAATTTTATCATTGGTGACAATCACTGTCAGTTGTTTTCCTTATGAATTCATTTTCAAGAAAATAGCTGTCAAATCCCCGAGGTGAGTAACCACAATTTATGTATCAGACGTTCTTTCAAATAAGAAAACAGGCAGGATATGAAAAAAAAGTGGCTACTTTACATGGCTACTGAAACAAGTGCTTAAATGCTTTTCCTCAAGCAGCTGTTGTAATTCAGATGAAACGTTTAATACGAATTTGTTTTTACTGTATGTGGTGCAAAAGATGTTAAAGGTGTAAGTTTGGTACAAATACCTTGATTTGTACAAAGCCTCTTCCAATTTTATTTACATCTCTTTTTCATGATCAACATAAATGTACAGTGAAAAAAACGAGATCATCTTGGTACTTTTGTTAAAATGGTTTAGTCTCGGCATCACGGATTCCACAGGCCCCAGAGACCTCTCTAATAACTGCTGGTTCAGAGTCATCCTGACACACACAGGGAGATTTCAGGCCACCTTCTGCTTTTCTGAAATTTTGAAGAAAATGTATATTGAATTTATGCAGCATTAAAAAAACAGTGACATAATTGAATCTGAAATCTGCATCCTTGAACTCATTTTTTAAAAATTCACTTTATTTTAAGGTTAAAAGTCTAAAAGTTGCTGTTTCTACTTTTGGGTTTTGGCATTTAGTAACCTGTGATTTTTTTTTTTTTTTATGTTCCCAATGCCTCACATTTGACAGAACCCTAACAACAAAATCAGAAAGTAAATCCATTCCCCTTCCAAATGCTTTCAGAAATACAGTCTCTTTTGAGGGTGACACTTTTTGGGATTAAAATCGATTTTCCAATAGCAGGCATTATTTCATATCTTTTTTTTTTTAATAATACTAGAGTTTGAGCCCAGGGTCTTTGCACAGTTACCTCCCCTCTTCTTATCTCCCCGTCCCTTTCCTTTTCTTTCTTTTTATTTATTTTGAGATAGAATCACACTAAATTGCCCAGGCTGGCTGGAACTTGTGATCCTACTGCCTCAGCCTCCCAGAGTGCTAGAATTACAGGTGTGCACCACCAAAAACACCATTATTTAATGTCTCGAAGTGTCCTATATGTAATAATGACAACTGTATTAGTTAATCAAACTCAAAGTTTTTGTGAGATAGTATGGACGTGGAAGGAATCTAGGAACTTGTACTCCAAAGTTAACCAGTAAGAGAACGTCCTAGTGGAGACACTTGATTACTCCTTCCTTTTTTTTCTTCTCATGGATTCAAAATAATGAAATCTTTCTTAATTTATGCAATGTCTTTTTATGCATAGGTCTTGGATGCGGTTTATTATACACTGCAACAGTGACCATTACGTGCCAGTATTTTGATACCCGCAGAGGCCTTGCACTTGGCCTGATTTCAACAGGTACATTTTTTTCTTTTCTCTTTGCTTTGCTTTGCTTTGCTTTTCTCTTTCTCTCTCTCTTTTTCTCCCCTCCTCTTTCTCTTTCTCTTTCTCTTTTTCTTTCTCCTTCTCCCCTTCCTTCCTTCCTTCCTTCCTTCTTTTTGTTTCTTGAGATAGTGTCTCACTTTGTAGCTCAGGCTGATCTTGAACTCTCAATCCTCCTGCTTCAACTTCTCGAGTGCTGAAATTACATGTAAGTGCTACCACCCCTGCTTTACAACAGGTACATTTTCTAAATAAGTATTGTCACTATTTAGCCTTTTAAACATGTCAAAATTTACCAAGCACAGATATGTATAACCATCCGTTACCTAGAATATCAGGTAGCAAAATTATTCTTTTACTTTTCTCCTAGAAGAAATATTTATTTTTTTAGCATAAATATGGGAGTAGCTTTCAGAATACATATGTGAAAAATCTGGGCCAATGTATGTCCAATATAACATATGAAAAGAAAGCCCATGGGCTGGGTCCATTGCGAGCCACATGCTAGTGAAGGATTTGTGAAGAGAAACAGAGAATGCTTCTATAAAGCACCTTATCCCTGCGGAATATATGAGAATGAGGGGGAAAGTGGGCAACTTCAAGGCTGCTGGCAGAAGGACTGGTACTGGCCATGTTTTCCTTGCACATATAATGGAACTTATGGTTACAGTTTCTCTACTGACTTCTGAACACATCTCACTGGCCCATTTGCATATCCAAGCAATAGGCTGTTTACTCTTGTTATTCCTTTAAGAAATGCTCATAGAAGAGAAAATGTATGTATAAAATTTTTAAATATGAAAACCTTCTGGACGAGTCCTGGGTGTTTTTAGTACCAGGGATCCAACTCATGACCTCACACTTGCCAGGCAGGCACTTAGACTGCTGAGCTAAATCCCCAGCCCAAATGATTTTTTAGAATTTGTAAATCTTTTTTTTTTTCTTTTTTGGTACCAGGGATTGAACTTGTGACTTGCACTGGCCAGGCAGGCACTATGCCACCAAGCTGTAGCCCCAGCCCCTTCCTCCTGGGGTTTCAAAGCGGTGTTTCACTTTTCAGATGAAAATTTAAAAGCTTTTTAGGGAATGTGTCAAAATTTTTGTGGCCAGTATTTTGCAAGTTTATTTAGGGGACAAAGCTGCCAAGTTACCAAAAGCTGTAGATTTACATAAGCTCCTCGTTAGTCCGCAGGTGTTCCTGGGAGGGCAGGCTCGTGGGCAGCTACCGGAGCCACACAGTTACCTTGCTCTGAGGCCACCCCAGGGCAACGAAGGGGGACTCCTGGAGGAACTGAACTGAGTTGGTTCTTTGTGCAACTTTTTAAACTGTGAAACTATAATTTTTAATATTCAAAAAGAACATCCAAATTGAAAAATGGCCAATGCAAAGGGCAAAATGAAAACACTAATTATGCTTTCACCCATGTCTAGTTTAAACACTATAACAAAAAGGAAAAGATTAGTTGATGCTCAGGGAAACGGAAACATTAAGAAATACACTCATGCATGAAGGAACTCATCAATACCAGGCTCGGCTTGATAAAATTTTTTCTGTAAAGGATTAGAGAGTAAATATATAAGGCCCATGTGGTCCATGCGTACTGGTCCCAGTACTTCAGCTCTGTCCTTGAGGCATGAGAACAGCCCGAGATGATGCACACAAGAGCAGGCATGGCTGTGTTCCAATTAATTTACAGACACTGAGTTTCACAGCTCTGTCACATGTCATGAAACAGTTTTTAGGGAAGTAATTTACGGAAGGATTGCCAGGTGGGAAATGTGCGCTGTGGTCCAGGAAAAGACACGGCCAGAGTTTGAGGACATGGCCAAGGTAGAAATAGGAGAAAGAACACAAAAACAACCAAAGAGGAATGTAGAGCAGTTGGGATGCAGTTGAGAGAACCTGTTTGGATCTCTCACAAGTATGTCAGGGTTGTAAGAGTAGGTGTGGCCACCTAGGGGTCAAGAGGTCTCACCTACACTGTTTTTGTGTGGAGGCAGAGCATGGAGCATTACAGCATAGACCCAGGAGGTAGACTGCCTGGTTTTGAGTGCTGCTTCTGTCACTCATTGGTTCTCTGGTGTTGGACAACATACAACTATTCTATCCCTCAGTTTTCTGAACTGTGAAGTGGGGAGAGTCAGAGGTGAAGGGGTTTCCATTTCAACTCACAGGGGGTGAGGCAAAGTGGGGGGAGGGAATCAGAGAGAGGGATGAAGCCACCATCAATGAAAGGGATGACAAAAAAAACAAAGTCACAGTAGAATTAAAAAAACCCAAATTACTTGAAATATTGTAACCTAGTTGAAAGGAAAAATATAGGCATAAAATGAAAGTTTGGGGCAACCATTTTCCCCCACGTTAAATAGGGGTTGGTAAACTTAAGCCTTTGGATCCAGTCTGGCCTACTGCCATTGTTTGTCTGGCCCTCAAACCAAGAATGGATTTTGCATTTTAAAGTGAGTTTTAAAAATCGAAAAAAGAATATTTCATGACATGTGACAGTGCTGTGAAACTCAGTGTCTGTAAATTAATTGGAACACAGCCATGCCTGCTCCTGTGTGCATCGTCTCAGGCTGTTCTCACACTTCAGGGACAGAGCTGAAGTGTTGGGACTGGTACTGCATGGACCACACAGGCCTTAAATATTTACTCTCTAATCCTTTACAGAAAAAGTTTATGGATCCGAGTCTGGTATTGATGAGTTCCTTCATGCATGAGTGTATCTCTTAATGTTTCCGTTTCCCAGAACATCGACTAATCTTTTCCCTTTTGTAATAGTGTTTAATCTAGACATGGGTGAAAGCATAATTAATGCTTTCATTTTGCCCTTTGCATTGGCCATTTTTCAATTAGGATGTTCTTTTTGAATATTAAAAATTACAGTTTTACAGTTTAAAAAGTGGCAGAAAGAAACTGTTTTCCTGCAATGCTGAGGATCAAATCTAGGGCCTCACACGTGCTTGGCAAATCTGTACCCCTGAACTACACACCCAACCCCACAAGGAAATAATTAAATTGCTCTCTATTGCCCTGGAAAAATTCCTGCATCTTTGTAAGCCATCACCCTGTTTTCATGGGCTGTAGACTAAGATAAGTAGTTTGATTTTCCCTGCCCTTGTCATACAGTTAGCATATGGTAGGTGTTCAGTAAATATCTGTTGGATTGATTTGATATGTTTCTCTTGTATGTCATGATGTTGACAGATAACCTTGGTTGGTGATCAATGGAAAGTTGTTTATTTTCTCAAATTAAGGCCGAAACAACTTTCAAACCACCAAGAATATTTCAAGAGTCTAATGGTGTAGCAATTTGGTAGAATTGGTACAAAGACACAATGATAGATAAAAATGACAAATGAGTACTTACTGGGTTCTGATACAGCACAGTAGTCCATAAAGCCACCCAGTTATATGCAATATTTTTAGTTCATGCTAAAGTGTTTTTACTTTCAAAGCATACACTACTTTTACAGAACCTATATTAACTATCTCAAAAATAAAATATGAAAATTTGCTTTCCCAGAGGCAATAAATATATATAGCATAGGGCCTGGCACATAATAAATGCAAACAGTAGTTACATAATGATATATGCTAAGGCTGTGGGAAGGATTAAATTTGTCTAGTATTACTTGTCAATAGTCAGCAAAGAGATATGCTCCTAGTATTGACCAAGTTATCTTAGCTCCCAATACATGAACATAAACCATCAATTAATATACGCGTACAAAGATTCTTCTCCCCTCTTTGGGAATGAAGAGTTGGCTTGAAAAATGTGAAGAAGGGACAACTTAGTTTTTCCTCAGAAATGTTTTCTTACAACTCTAAAATATAGAGCCACTTGGTTATTTGTAAGAATTTCTCTTTCTTCCCTCCCTCTTCCCATTCATTCATTCATTCATTCATTATAACAAGGATTAAACCCAGAGTCTTGTGCGTGTAGACAAGCACTTTATCTCTGTGCAGTACTTCCATTCCTTTCTATTTACGTATATAATTTTGAAACAGGGTCTCCCTAAGTTGCTTGGGCTGGCCTTAGACTTGCAGTCTTCCTGCTTCAGCCTTCAAAGTAGCTAGAATTAGAGCCCTATGCTACTGTGCCCTGCAAGAATTTTTGACAAGCTGAATTTTTACTTTCTTTCTCTCTCTTTCTCACTTTCTTTCTTTTTGTGCCACACAGGTTAAAACCCAGGCACCGAGCTACCTCACCAGCCCTTCTTAAATTTTTTCTCAGTCTTGAGGCAGGATTTTGCTAAGCTGCCCAAGCTGGGTTTGAATTTATTGTCTTTCAGTTTCAGCCTCCTGAGGAGCTGGGATTATAGGTGTGTGCCTCCACACTGGGCAGTGAGATGGGGTTTTACAGAAAATATTCATGTCATCAGTCACACCTCGGAGTTCGGTCCCACTTGCACCCTGTCAGGATTAAGCTATCATTTGGAGTAGGTCATTTTTATATGTGTGCTCACTTAGACTGTTTTCTTTTACTTTTTCTTTCTTTTTCACATCACATTTCCTAAAGATGTTTAAGTTTTAAAACGCTCAACGTTTTATAAATTAGAAGCAGATCCAGATGAGAACAGCACAAATTGAGTTTGTGTAACTTGGCATCCCTGTGTGTTTTATGTGATGGATGCAGATAAAGAGGGCTGTTTACCTTGTAGCAGGATGTAAAATTTATGTCCTCTACCAAATTCCCATTTACTGTTATGATTTTATTAATGCATAAAAATATAAATTGTTATTCTGGTGATACCGCAGTGAATTTGAACTATCAAAACATTACAAATATCCTGAAACTAACCTATATTAGTTATCTCAAAAATAAAATATGAAAATTTGCTTTCCCAAAGGCAATAAATATATATAGCATAGGGCCTGGCACATAATAAATGCAAAAAGTAGTTACATAATGATATATGCTAAGGCTGTGGGCTCCTGCAGTCAGACTAAGTGTGAATCCTTGTATTATTTATAGCATTGTGATCTGTGGCAAATGTCTCAAGCTTTCCAGCTGTCAATCACTTTATTTGTGGATTGGGAGTAATAATAGGATCTATTCAATAGGATTATTAAAAGGATTAAACAAGATAATGTAACATAAAGTGCTTAACACTGTCTGAACTATAAATGAATATATATTGCTATTACTATTATTGTTGTTATTGTTATCCACATTATTTTGTGACTTTCATAGAAAGGTACTTGGCTGGGTGTGGTGGCACCGCCTGTAATTCCACGGCTTGGGAGGCTGAGGCAGGAGGATTGCTTTGAGCTTGAGGTCAGCCTAGGTTAGATAGTGAGTTCAAGGCCAACCTGTGTCAAAAAAGAAAGAAAGAAAGAAAGAAAGAAAGAAAGAAAGAAAGAAAGAAAGAAAGAAAGAAAGAAAGATCTACACAAATATGTATGTATATGTATATGAATACCAGTATAAATTGTCATGTTTCTAATGCTTGATCTGAGAGCCCTAAGGTGTGAGATGAAGACTAACCAGCTCTCATTTCCCTTTTAGGCTCAAGTGTTGGCCTTTTTATCTATGCTGCTCTCCAGAGGATGCTAATTGACTTCTATGGACTGGATGGATGCCTACTGATTGTCGGTGCTTTAGCTTTAAATATATTAGCCTGTGGCAGCCTCATGAGACCACTGCAGATCTCTGACTGTCCTTTACCTGAAAAACCAGCCTCAGAAAATGTGCCAGATAGACACTCCATTTACAGTGAACGAGAAAAGAACCAGGAAGAAAGCATAAACATTTTGGAGAAGAGCTACAGTAATGAGGCAAAGTGCAAAGGCACATTGGCCAATGGTGACTGGAGACAGGAAAATCTTCTTCGTAAAAGCCCCACAACCATCACACACACAAAAGAACCTGAAACGTACAAGCAGAAAGTTGCAGAACAGACATATTTTTGCAAACAGCTTGCCAAGAGGAAATGGCAGTTGTATAAAAACTACTGTGGGGAAACTGTCTCTCTTTTTAAAAACAAAGTATTTTCTGCACTTTTCATCGCTATCTTACTTTTTGACATTGGGGGGTTTCCACCTTCATTACTTATGGAAGATGTAGCAAGAAGTTCCAGTGTGAAGGAAGAGGAGTTTATTGTGCCTCTTATTTCCATTATAGGCATTATGACAGCAGTTGGAAAGCTCGTTTTAGGGATTCTGGCTGACTTCAAGTGGATTAACACCTTGTATCTTTATGTAGCTACCTTAATAACCATGGGCCTGGCCTTGTGTGCAATTCCATTTGCCAAAAGTTATATCACATTGGCAATACTTTCTGCAATCATAGGGTTTCTTACTGGTAATTGGTCCATCTTCCCGTATGTGACCACCAAGACTGTGGGAATTGAAAAATTAGCTCATGCCTATGGAATATTAATGTTTTTTGCTGGACTCGGAAATAGTCTTGGACCACCGATTGTTGGTAAGATATTTATCTTCAAATAAACCTGGCTTACTTTTCTTCATTGTGATAGCTCCAGATATAGAAATTCAGATTGCATAGATTTGCAAAGAATAAATCCGTATGGAGATTTATGAGCTCATGGTGTATTCATGATCACCTTGTTACAGTTCAGAAAGCCCATAAACTTTGTCTTTGTAGTCATTCTTTTATTTGCGAGAAACTCAAAATGCTTGCTTTTGTCTAAATTTTTTTCTTTTTAGAAAAAAATTAAAATATATTTTCATTCATGCCTATTAATTTTACAAGGTATTAGGTTTCGATGCATTTTTATTGTGTTGGTTTGCTACTGGGGACTGAAGTCAGGGCCTCAACTACAATACCAGCTCCTTTTTTATTTTTATTTTTTTTAAATTTGGAGACAGGGTTTTCCAAGTCACTAAATTGTCCAGGCCTGGTTTGAACTTGTCATCCTCCTGTCTCAGCCTCCCAGGCATGTACCACCATGCCTAGCTTCAATCTGGTGTTTTTATACATGTGTATAATATGTTTTGATCATATTCACTCCCCATTACATCCCCCTTATCATCTAAATAGTTGAGATTCCCGTCTTCTAAAGGCTAGTTGTTCACGTTGGAAGTAGTATGGTGCTCCTAACTGTAAATAAAATTGATTAAAATTAGAGTATGGCTTGACATTTGCACTAAGAAACTCAGTTTTGTTTTACTCTCTTTTCAGGTTGGTTTTATGACTGGACCCAGACCTACGACACTGCATTTTATTTTAGTGGCTTGTGCGTCCTACTAGGGGGTTTTATTTTGCTGCTGGCAGCCTTGACCCCCTGGGATATGTGTAAAAAACAACTTCCTAAGCCAACACCAACAACTTTTTTGTACAAAGTTGACGCTAATGTTTAGAGGAATATTAGAAGACACTATTATTTTTTGCCATTTTTTACCATATTGCAAAAAATATTTTGACAATTTTCAAGCAAACTCTCTATAGAGTCAAGACTTTTCTCATAGCAGAATTTGATGGTGGCTGACTCTGAATGCATTTTTAAAATTTTTATATATTGTACTCTTTATGTATTCTATGTGTAGCCTTTATCCCCTGTACCCCTTTCCCCCAAGAAGTATGACTATTTTTTAATGTGTTCATTAGTTCTTAACATTGTAAAACTTTTGACTGGACTCTGAAAGCATTCTCTGTGGAAAGTATAGATTTTCTGCTGTCTCCTTAGTTCCACTGCAAGGGACCCAGTGTCTCTTCTATTTTGAAGTCGATTCAAGCCTCACGATGGGGCTCATGTGAAGGCCACTAGATGATAAATCACTATGTGCTAGACCTTCTCTCTTCTTGTCAACAGGCTCCCAGCCACTCTGTCAGGAAGTGAATGCAGTTATAAAACAGCAATCAAGACTCGCAGCGGAACTAAGTGATTACATAAAAACCTATTTTATAGTCCTCTATTTTCATTATTTTATTTTACTTGCCTTGCTTTTGCACCCATATGGTGTCTGGTGCCCTCTGCACATAAACTGTTTGCTGGGATGCAAGCAACCTCCCAGCAGAGGGGTAGCCTTGCTTCAGGGTTGGCCACAAGACCTTGGCTCACTTGTGTTTGTCAACGTCCACTCAGCTGGTGCTTCCCAGAAAGTGCTGAGTGTACCTGCTTCCAAGTAGGAAATAGCATTTTTCAACCATTCCATGGAGCAAATGGGGCACCTCCATTCGCTTTTGTCACAGTGGGGATGGGCTGCAAGTGCTTGCATATCTTTCTCATGAAGTGTTTGTTTGCCCTGATCAGATTTTTCCACCATCACATTTTAATTTAAGGGTAGAACTAAAAAATGAATATGTGGGGTGTGTGTGTGTGTGTGTTTGTGAGAGAGAGAGAGAGAGAGAGAGAGAGAGAGAGAGAGAGAGAGTGCACGTGCACGCATGCTAAGTCTACATGGGACGTGGGAAGGGAAAAAGGCAATCAGAAATTGACACCCTTATCTAACTTCACTCAAGGATAATTTTAGGAAGAAAATGTTTAATAAATTGATACTTTCCCTCAAAGAAACGGGGTTTAAACATTGGTATGCATCGAAATCCCTTATTGATTCTTTAAAATTATAAGTGCCTGGGTATCATGCTTAGATATTTTCATTTAATTCTGTAGATCTAGGCTGTGGCCCCAACATCTACATTTTTAACAAGTTCAAGTGATTCTAATAACATAGCCTGGGTTGAGAATGGCTGTTATGAGATTGGCAATACAGAGACATTTATTCTCTTAATTAAAAAAAAAAAAGCCACTAGGTTAGGGATTTTTATATATAACTAGTCAAGTGTTCTTCAAATAAGAGGCACCCTTCCCATTGTGCCAAGTTAGTCTTTTCATTTCTTTTGAAATACATGATTGTTTATTTTATACTTCTACATTGCTTTCCTTGGAAGGCGCCTAAAGCACTGTATTAGCATGAGACCTCACCACACCTCCATGAGGCAGGTAAATAGGACTTTCCTGTGTATAACGGAGAAATCACAAAGGAGTTAATCTTATTTGATAATGCAATAATGGGGCTTTGGGGCACCTCAGACCTCTGCTCCATATGTTCAGACTTCTGGAAACTTCTGTACCTCATTGTTAGTCACTGAAAAGGTTAGTAAATAAAATAAATGACATTTAAAAGAAAAAATACGTTGTGTTGAAAGTTCATTTATTGCCAATATTATGTTTGAGAAAATCCAATAACCTGAAAAACTTTGACTTTTTCGACCTCTCCACATTATTGATGTTGATAATTGTCCAAAAATAGCATCACTGTATCTACTAATGTCATCCAGTATATCCACTGTTTAGGGAATGAATTTTAAACTATAATAAAATATTTTTGTTTTGCATCAATTTCATTTTTTTATTTTTTATTTTTGTTTTTTGAGGCAGGATCTTACTGCCGTGTAGATCAGACTGGCCTTGAATTGACTGTGTAGCCTAGTCTGACTTCAAACTCACAGTTATCCTCCTACCTCAGCCTCCCTAGTGCTGGGATTACAGGCATGCACTACCACGCCGACCTACATCAGTTTAGTTGCTTTCTTTCCTTTTAGTTTTCTTCCTGATATAGTGACACTTCACTTGAATGTAAATGTATACGTTATCTGGTGTTCAAAATTAACTACTTTGTTGCTTTCCAAAAAACTGGCATGTCAGTCCTGCACAATGCTCTTAGGAAAAAAGGACACATTCCTCTCTGACATTATTAATAAAGAGCTCATTAATCATTTATACAATTCTCTCTCTCTCTTTTTTTTTTTTTCTTCTTTGAGACAGGGTATCACTGTGTTGCCCAAGTTGATCTCAAACTCCCAGGCTCCAGCAATCCTCTTACCTCGGTCTCCCAAGTAGTGATACAGTCTCAAGCTACCAAGTCCGACTTCATGATTTATAGAATTTTTTTAATATGTTCCAAGCTTGTATTGTTTATAGCTAATGATAACCCTGTGAACAAGAAATTATGACACTCTTTATAATAAAAAATACAATTATCATAATTATAATACATAATAAAAGTCCTGCAACAGCAAGCAGAAACACCAAAATGACACCCAGGATTTGGAGGCAGGTTTATTTATGTCAACTGGCACTGATCCGGATCATTCCCAGAATATCTGGCCCTGATCTCCAGTGTTCTAGGGCTTTTATATGAGGCACAAGCAGGAGGTACAAAGGTGAGACAGAACAGTCTGGCAGTTCTGATTAGTTAGCAGGGTGAGATCATTGGTTACAAGGGTAGGTTAATGATCACTGGTTTATGAAGCTTGGTACAGTGGTACGATCAGGCATCTTGTGTATTTGGTTATGCTCTCATGATCATAGGGATCAAGAAGGTAATTACAAAGCCAGGAAGCAGTTACAGAGCTAGGCAGTTTCAAAAGAACAAAGGTTTAAAAAGAACAATTTCTCTTGTACAATTTTTCCCTTTCAGTACAAGTAACTTCCCAAAGCAAAATAAAGATTTCACTTTCTGGAAATCAAAATAAGCCCTTTGATTTCTAACATGACTAGGAAATAGGGCCTACTTGAGAGGGTTGCTGTCTAGCCCATTTTCTTAGTGAATAGAGAAGTCACTGTTATGTAAATAATTTTTCAGGACTTGTCCACATCCCTAGAATTGACATTTAAAAAACATGCTTAACAAAATTGACATTGATTAGAACAAAATCTTCCTTTTGTGATTGATTCTTCTGGACCTTGCAAGTGGCTTGGGCCAAGTTTGGGAAAGGTGAGGAGTGAGAGTTTACCAGGAGCCGTCCTCCCTGACTTCAATTCTGTAACTCCTCACTCCTCTCTGCTTCTCCCCTCTCCCTTGATGAGCCTCCAAGGTGCTACGTGGTGTCTAATTCCCTGCAGGGCAATCAGAGGAGAGGTGAAGTCTCCACAAGGAACAATTCCCAAGAACTGGGAGTTCTAGCGCTGGAAGGTCATGACCACATGGTAAGTGCTGATGGAGAAGTTCTATGACCTTGGGTAGCCTCGACTGCCACCAGTTACAGTAGCATGGGATTATCCACTTGCACACTGTTCCAGGAAATGAAAGAGAGCTCTATTTTGAAGAAAAGAATGTCTCACTCCCTTTTATTTTAGGAAGAATGTTATATTGAACACATAAAATACACCATTTACATTAGCAGCACAGTGCATACAATTTCTCCTCCATAAAATTGTGGGATGTTTTCAATAGGGTCAGTTGTGTGAAGGATATAAGATCTTTGAGTAAGGAGTTAGCCACAGCCGGTTACGGTGATCAGAGATGTATGAACACATAGATCCTGTTGGGGATGCAGTATCCATACTCATGAAGCTTATGATTCCATCCCTAGGTGGCTTGGGCTCAAATCATAGCACAGTCACTGTGACTGGGTGACTGTGAGCAAATTATTAGCCTCTCAAAGCCTCAGTTTTCTCGCTTGTAAAATACACCACAGGGTTATAGTGGAAATTAAATATGACAATATGTAGTGATGCTTGGCACATGAGGGTGTCCAATAAATATCTGCGATTATTATTCTCACTGTCTTTATTCTCAAGAATGGGGCTTCCCAGTGCTGTACATGAGGGAGGCGCTCGGTGCTCCTGGGCACAGGTGTGGAGTAAATATTTGTATTCACAGGCTTCATTTAGACGAACATCAGTGAGTTTCCTGTTATCCCCAACTTGTGCAACTGTCACAGCTCTTGTTCTCCTTCAAGTACACTCTTGTCAAAATCTTTTATCCTTTAGAATTCGTGACTCAGCACATTTTTCTGGATTTGCCAGAAGCTCAGACACAAAACAAAACCCACGCTGTTCCTCCACAGTCTAACTGAATCCACTGTGTGAGTCAGATCGCTCTGAGAACACGAACTTGAATGTTTTTGCCCTCAAGAGTTCACATATGAGCTGCTTAGAAGGTGGGCTTGAAATTGGGCAGGAAGGAAAAGTAAGCCGATTTGTTTACTGAGCACTAATTGGCTTCAGCCCTGAGGACTTCACCTCGTAGCCTGCTCGGGAGGCCTTGGAGATTTACTCTTGAGGGAGTACAGTAACTTGCCAAATCTTCCGGGATTCTATTCTGAGCAGATCTCAGTCACATTAGTTACTTTACACCGCGTCCATTTTTTGTTCTATAGTCATTTACTTTTATGCTTTTCCCTTACAAAAAGTAAAAACAAACAAAAAAGCCAACAAAATAGCAACAACAACAACAAAACCTTTGTTGTTGCTTTTTTGTTTTTTGATTTGAAACAGGATCTCACTACGTAGCACAGGCTGAGCTCAAACTCAGTGGATAGCCCTGACTGGTTTGCACTAGCATCCTCCTGTCTGGTCCTCCTAAGTGCTGGGATTACAAGTATGCAGCACCACATATGGTGAAGAAAAAAACCAAAAAACAAAAAACACTTTTATAAATTTTCTTTTTACTAAATGGCATTCTAAAACCTTTGATAAGCAACATTTTCAACAAAAAATAATCAGCTGTGATCGAGCTGCCCTGCTATAGGTCACCTTAAAGCTACATGGCTACCACCATGTGTCTATTCTTCCTAGAAATGTTTCTAATATGATAAAGCAAATTGTTATTACTCTGGTTTAGATTTGAAAATTCCTGAATATTCGCAGCTTTAAAAGGCGATTGCTAACAGTAGCTGAAATGACTCTTGGACCCTAATGATGGAGAGTGGTATTTTCTGAGGACAAGTCCTTGATTAGCTTCCTGCACGTAAACTCTGTTTCATATTTCGTTTCTTCCCAGGAAACTCCTTGAAAACCTGTGTTCCAGTACAGCGGGACACGGCATGCAGGCAGCATCATCAGAGCAGAGCAAGAGGGAGACATTCTTCCTGAGGTTTAGTGTGTACCCAATATTGTTCTCACAGCTGTGTGAATCTTTGTCTCATGCAAGATGGAAATCAGCAATGGACTGGTTCTAAAGCAAAAAATATAATGCAATCCCATTTTAGGAAAGAAACACAGCTGGCTTTGCAGAGCAGCAGATTTAGTTCGCAGACAGACCATCCTCAGAAGGACAGTGAAGCAGGCAGTTCCATAGGTAGAGCTGCACCAAACAAAGGATACATTTTGTATTTGGGGGGCTCAAAGTAATGTCATATATCTGCCATGGATTTTTTTCGGAAAGGGCAGGGTCTCCTTTCTCCAGAAGTGCCACAGTTTGCCTCTTTGATTAACCTATTGCTTCTTTTTCAAAGGTACAGTGACTTGCCCCTTTGATCAGCCATTTTTTATTTCTTCCTTACCACCCAAAGTGCAGTTGTCTGTTTGCTTTTCACCAGACAGTTACTTCAAAGTGCTGACAACCTCTGTCTGGGTTTCAGCTACTTCACAAACAATATCTTGTCCAGATGAAGTTCCAAAGGCTTTGTCAAAGCTGGTGTCTGGTGCCAGCCTTTTAGAATGTTTGGAGTCTGACTCTCTGCTGGCCGCTCCAGGCAGTTCATTCCTTATTCTTCCAGTAACTCTTAACTGAGCTGACCGAATGTGTAAGCAGCCTCCCAGGTGCAAAAGATAAAACAGTGAGTAAGACGGACCAAGCTCCCGACCTCTGAGTTTGTCAGGACCCTGGAGGGAGTCAGGAAGAGTGAGACCACATGATTGTCATAGAAGCCTCAGCTCCTGTGAGGAAATGGAGGTGGAATGGCTCTTCAGCATTGTCCCATAGAGTTAAGTCATATCACACTTATGCTGAGATGCCCCAAAATGGACCGAGGGGCCAAAATGCCAATTTATTTATTTGTATGAGAAATATAACAGCCAAGAGGATGGTTCACTGGATAGTCGCATGTTCTCTATAGGTAAGTCCAACAGGAAGCCAGATAATAATCAGAAGCTGTTTGAGGTTCCTGGGATCAGGGGTCTTGGATGGCTTGTTTTTGGGAAGTTGGTTTGGCAAAAAATTTTTGTCATAAAATACGGGCTTTTAATAAAGGATCTGTCTTACATGAATAGCTGGACTGTCAGAAAAGTCCTTAATAGTAAATTCTTCTTTACCTTATTTCGTAAGCCGACTTACTGGGTGTTGTGTTTAAGTGTATCCTGAGAAGACAGCCTTGTTCAGCTTCTGTTGCTGTGGGCACTGCATGTGGTCCGCGTCTGGTTGGGCACTGCGTTTATTTCCACGGCAATCCTTTTGTGAGTGTATGACCAACCCGTCCTCTGTGCTGATGTATTATTTGTTTAATCAGGTTGTAGCCACACGCTACTGGCCACAGCCTCGGTGCCCATGGCGGTGTTACGTTTGATTGTGTAGCAGTGCCCAGCAAGCTGTTTCCCTGGCTAGTTCTTAGTTTTTACAGCAGGAGTCACTCTTACCATGAGACAGACACAGGAACCAAGGAATCCTGTGCATCGAATCTTATCTGTCCCTCAGTCAGTTTGGCGTCTGGTTGCCTCAGTTTCTGTGATGCTCAGATTGACCACTGGGGTTTAGTAATAAGTTTCCCCATCAGAAAGTCTCACCTGATTGCTGTTGTAGCTATTTATCATAGTTTTGCCTATGCTCGTTTCACTAGAGATTAGAAAACGGTGCTGTTCTCCCCTCTCTCATTATTGACTGACATACTCCTGCGACGAGTCCTCTTTTAAACTATTGATTTCTCAAGGAACGGTGAATAAGAAAATAAGATAAAATTTGACTCTTTCTTTATCAGTTTCAGAAAAATGAGTTAATTTTCTGCCATTCTTCAAACATGACCAATGAAAATTTTTACCCTTTAGTGGCAGATTTTATTATAAATTCTGAATTTGGGGAGGAGGGAGAAGTAGTTTCTAGCAATGGCAGTTTTTTCTTTTTCTTTTACTCCTTTCCTTTTTGTTTTTCCTTCAATACTGGGACTTGAACCTTGGGCCCTCATACTCAGTTATATCTCCAGAACTTTTTACTTTTTATTGTGAGACAAGTTGTCATTAAGTCACTAAGTTTCTAAGTTGCCCAGGCTGGGCTTAAACTTGGGATCCACCTGCCTCAGCCTCACAAAGTGCTGGGATTAGAGATAAGCACCACCATGCTCATGCTCATAGTATTTTGTTTGTTCATATTCAAATTTTTCTACCATTAGGGGCTGGGAATTTAGCTCAGTGGCATAAGTGCCTGCCTGGCAAGCGCAAGGTTGTGAGTTCGATCCCTGGTATAAAAAAAAAATTTTTTTTTTTCTATCAGATTGACTCCTGAGTTCTAACAACATAAGGTCAGTAGTCTTCAATAGTTTCTTTAGCTCCTAACAGAACATGTTGTAGACTCATCTACATTTGCCATTCTTCCAAAGAGTTTTTGAGGATAGTTTTTAGACCACAATTTAGGCACGAAAGATGCCACTGATACTGAGTTAGAGGCTATTTCTACAAAATAGGTATTTTTTTTCAAACTAAAAATGCATCAGGAGTTCATATTGAGAATTCTAATTGATGATGCCATATTTCTATCTAACTTCATTGCTTTTATATTTAAACTCTTTCCTTTGTGACTGAAATATCTTGAGTTTTTAAAATGACAGTGACATTAGATTTGCTCTACCCTACTCTATGTATAGCATTGTAAAAATAACAATGTTACTTTTATTACTAATAACATAATTATTGAAAACTTCTTTGTACTCCTTGGTGTAACCTATTCTAGTTGTGTGCTCTGATTATTTTGGGTCCTTAAAATAATTATTCTCTGTGTAACTAGATTGCCAACTTGATATTTCTATAGGTTTATTTGTGCAGTTTTAATTTGCATTCTCTCATTATGGAGGAGGTTGAATGACTTTTTATATACTTATATATTTAGAGGGTATTTGAATATTTTCTTTATATATCGTTTTTCTATAGGATAGTCAACTTTTTAAATTCCTGCTTTTAGAAGCTCTTTATGTATTAGGAATATTTGTTCTTTGTCTATGCTATAAGTTGAAAGTAATTTTTACTCTTGTCTTTCTTACTTTGTATATGATATTTTTTGCCTTGTTAAAGTTTTAAATTTTATACTCAACTGATTTTTATATGACGTTATGTTAAATCTATTTTATACATTAATTTGCATTTTCAGATATAGCAATGAACATACTTTACAATTTTTATCTGCTGATTTTTATAATGATAAAATTTACATGCTATGGAGTGAATTTTATGAATACTTCTATTTATGCCTTATGAGTTTTGCGTCATGCTTAGATAGGCCTTCTCAGTCCTGAGATTATTTTTTAAAATGCATGTTTAGGTATATTTGGCTATAAATTATAGAATATCAAACTAAATGTTTTAAGTATGTTTATTATTTTGCATAACAAAAATCTGAAGCTAAGAAAACTCCAGCCCTGGTCAATTTTGTGGCTCAATAGTGTCATCAAGAACCAGGCTCTTTTCTTCTTTTTCTTTCCCAATCATGAGGATAATAGTTTTGTATTAGGCTGGCTCCCTCATGACCTCAGATAGTTGCCACTCTTGAGATATCACATGCAGACAACTGCGGATGTAGCACATGGAGGTTCCTCCTTACACTTCAGGTTCTGACAAAGCAGAAAACCATCTCAGTTAGCCTTGGCAAGTCTCAGGTCCACACTGAATCCTATGCCCTTTTCTCATGAAGTCAGTGGCATTACAGTTAAAACTGGAAAGTGACTGATGATTTAACTCTGAGACTTGGGAGGGGTATGAAGCAAATGATTACTACATATTTGAACGGACTCTAGGTTTTGAGAGCAAGGGAGGACGAAAAAAATCACTATTGGGCAGTTCTGCAGATTCCCTACTTACACATAACCCTTTATCTACCCAAAGGCAGAGTGAATGCGAGCACTGAAAAACGGGAAGGAAGCTATTACAGTTATTCAGTTAGCGATGCGGGTAAATTAGAACAGATTAGAAGTGATGAGAAACAAGCAAGTTCTGGATATACTTTGAAGGTACAGTCAACAAGGTTTGTTGATGGGTTTGAGATGGGGTACAAAAGAGTGATTCAAGGACGATTCCAAGACTTTTGGTTTTAGCAACTGAAAACATGGAGTTGCCACTTGCTGAGATAAGTTTTGCAGGTTACAAAATAAAAATTCTGTTTTGTGGATGAGTTAAGCTTGAAATATTTAGTACACATCAAAGCACAGATGCTGCATGGGCAACTGGTCAGGCATGGAGTTGAGGATGGTAGTCGGTGAATGTGGGAGGTATAGATCACGAGGAACTTACAGAATCAAAGTCAAGGGTCAGGTTCAGTGTTGAGCTTATGGGAAAATTTGATTCAGTTTATGGCTAATTCACTTCGTGAGCAGAATCGTGGAAAGAACTAAGTTCGTGAACCGAGATACCAGTGTACATGAAGCCATGAATCTGGATGAGAGCACCAATGAATGTAGAGAAGAGAAAAAGCAGATGACTGAGGCTGAAGTGTTTTCTAAACATTTCATTGTTTCGAAAATTGAAAGATAGGATGGAACCAACAAAGAGGTTGGAAAGGACCTCACCAGTAAGATAGGAGGAAAGAGAGAATAGTGTCTTTGAATGCAAGTGTAGAAAGTGATTCGAGGGGGCAGTGACCAATTGTGTTAATGATACCGATGGGTAAGAAAGGGTTGCACACGTCTTGTTAGCGTTAGCAGCATGGAAATCATTTGGTGGCCTTGGGAAGTAGTCTGGAGGTGCAGTCAGCTCACGCATGTCTTGAGAGAGGGTTCAAGGGACAATGAGCAAAGTGCTCAAATCGTCAATGTTGACAACTCAAGAAGTTTTTTTGTGTGCGTATGATGAAAATATTGCTAACTCTATTGACCGACTCGAGCATGGTGCTAACTAGTCCACAATTTCTGTTTTGTTCTCCCATGTGAGCTTTAAATGTAGAACTAACTTCTTTTGCTTTTACTTATAGCCAAAAATGAATTCATGGTTTTGATGATCTGGGATACCACTGGGGGTGACTCGGAAGAGTGTGGACCAATCACAGCAAACTCACTTATAGTCCTATAAAAACTATGTGAGATGTCTAATCATCACCAGCCATCCTTCTTGTGACAGGTATCTCCACAGAGGCATTCCAGTTGGACCTGTTGGGTGGTGGTTGTATAGGTGAGAGTGTAAGATTCTGCCTCTGTGGATTCTGCAGCACTGCATGGTGTACAAATGTTTTCTTATCCATTTTCCCATCTGAGTCCCATAACAATCATGTAACATCGGCTAGCTGATGATGCTATCATTATTTTATCAGTGAGGAAACAGGAAAGGAAGTTGAGAGTTCTAGCAGCTAAGGAACTGCCTTAGGGCATTGAATTACGAGGAACATCCAGGACTTCTGACCATCTGCCTCCTGTTCCCATTCAGCCAGATTCTACTGACTGACTAAGCCCTACAGCACTAAGTTCTGGTGAGCAGCAGGCCGACTTCACTCTCCTGTGTGATGTCTTCCTGGTAAAAGAAAGGGAAAGTAGGATGGCATTTAGTTTTCACTACAGTATATTCCCAGCCTGGGGCAGGCTCAGCCAGCCCTGCCTCAGTGTCTAGAAGGCAGTGTCTTCAGCCTGATCTCTCTCTCTTTTTCTGTCCCTGTCTCTCTGCCTATCTCTGTCCTATCTGTGTCTGTGTCTCAGTCTGTGTCTCTTTCCTGAGGATTGAACCCAAGTCTTCACACTAAGCTACAACCTTAGGCATTTATTACTTTTTATGCTGAAACAGGGACAGGGTCCCACTAAATTCCTCAATGGCCAAGCCTGGGCTTGAATTTAGGATCATCCTGCCTCTGCCTCCCAGGGTACTGGAATTACAAGCCTGCACCATAACATTCAGCTTCTCTCTTCTTTTTAATTTCTTCATATTGTTCTTCACAGATTTTGTCTCAAATTTGGACATGAGATGACAAGTCTGCCAGATTATACTGGATCCCATCAATGCATGTTAAAATCAAATGTAGCTCATTTTAATATCATTAAACCATCAGATGAATGACTTATTAGCCCAATAAATGTCACTTCACTTTGTGTTCTTATACAACTATTCTTCCATTTTCAAGAATGTTCTAGAACTAATTTTAGAGGGTATAATTCACACATTAATATTCCTAGACAAAGCAAATGAAACATGTCTATGTCATGTGTGGATGTGTGGGCATTAAGGAGAAATTTGGAAATGGGGTGGTAGGATTAATGAATCTAATTTTTTTCTAGAATATTCCTTCATTGAGATGAGGCATCATGGAGAGATCACTAGTTCTTGGAAGCAGTGGCAGCATGCTGAATGACTGTCTTGGTTACTTTTCTCTTGCTGAGTCAAAATACCTGACACCCAAATTAAAGAAGGAAAGGTTTATTTAGTGCACTGTTTGTGGAGGGTTCAGTCTGCAATCAGCTGGCTGCAAAGCAGGGTAGCATGGCACAAAGGCAATAGTTTAAGGCCCAGAAGAGAGTAAAAGCAACAAGAGCAAAAAACTGGGGAGAGCAAGCCTCTTTTCCTTCCTTAGGTTGTATGCAGGCTATTGCTCCTCAGGTGGATGTAGCACTCACACCATCTGCATCCCCTCCTCTTGCAAAGGATGAGGACGTTTATAAAGTGAGGACTCTGGCCCCTGCTGAGTCACTTGTTAAACTTCTAAACTTCTCAAGTTGACACAATGAGCAACATCCGAGAGCAGTAAGGGCATGTCCTCTACAAACTAGGATGTAGAATTGCCAAGTTACTTCGTTAAGCTTCTAGACCTTTCAAGTTGACACAATATATCAACCATTACAGTGCCGAGAGGCTGCAGAGTGTAGGCACAAGTGTATCAGCATATGACAGGGCTCCGGATTCCAGGGTAGTTTCCAGTTCCCAGCTGTGGTCCCTTAATAGAACTCAGAGGGGACAAAGCACAGATGAAAATTTCTCCTCTAAGCATACCTGGCATTGCAGCACTGAGGGTCATAAGACAGTCTACATGGTGGGAAGGAATAAGACTATGGGTAGTATGGGGGGTGAAGCCACAGCTACGCTAAGGTGTCTGTATCCACAGGAGGCTTGAGACTGGGGTGGGGGAGAACAGCCTACAACTGAGAGTCCTTAAATCCATACACTGTCCTGATGTCTTGGTTACTTTTCTCTTGTTGCTGAGACAAACACCTGACACCCAAAATTTGGGAAGGAAAGGTTTATTTAGCTTACAGGTTTTGGTTCATAATCAGTTGGCTCCAAGGCAGAATGGCATGGCACTGGGGCAACATTTCAGGGCAGCAACCAGAGCAAAAAGAGGAAAACAAACCTCTTCTCCTCCCTTACATTGTACACAGGCCACTGCCCCCTTCAAGATGGGTGTAGCTCTCACAAAATCTCTGTGTTCTTCTCTTGCACAGGATCAGGATATTTATAAAGCAAGAACCCTGGCTCCCCACTGAGTCTCTCAGTTAAACTTATAAACTCAACCATAACACCTGATGACTGTGAGATGGTAGATAGCAGAGTAAATGTCCAGCAATTTGTCAGCATCTGTCAGGATTTAAATGCACACACCTTTTGATCCAGCAGTTGCACTGTTAAGAATTTGTATTGCTCTTGTAGACATGTGCAAAGATATACACAGATGCTCATTGCAGTGTCAGTTCCAACAGCATGGCTGGAAACAACCTTAATGTCTTAGAGTAAGGAATTTGATAAACACATTATGTTGATACAGGGAATTGTCATGCAACATGAAGAAAACAAAAGAGACTGAGGTGAATGAATATGGTGGAATGTGCTTCAAGACATACTAAAGTTGGGCATAGTGACACACATCTGTAATCTCCCCTACTTGGGAGGCTGATCAAGGAAAATTGTAAATTTAAAATCCAGCCTGGAGAAATTAGTGATTCTGTCTCAAAAAAATGAATAAATCAGTGAGGTGGTACATATATAAATCCGAGCACCCTGGGAGGTGGAGGTAGGAGGTTCACAAGTTTGAGTCTCCCTAACTTAACAACTTAGCAAGTTCCTTTCTCAAAATAAAAAAGCAAAAAAGGTCTGGAGATGTGGCTCAATGTGAAGGCCCTGGGTTCGATCTCTAGTATTGCAAACACATAAACAAACAAGGCTGGTATGTAGCTCAGTGGTAGAGTGTCTGCCTTGCCTGTACAAAGCCCTGGGTTCAACTCCTAGTGGATATACATATATCTATGACATACCACTATTATATATGTCATATATGTGTATATATATATATATATATATATATATATATATATATATGTCATATGTCAGTCAAGATTTTATCAAGAAACAGAATTTGCCTTGGATAATTCCAGTGTTGTGACTTTCATGTTTGGACTGTGAACACAAGCGTGGGCAGAGCACACGAAGACACTCAGACACCAGCAGCAGTGAGAAGCTATTCCCACCCTTGTGGAAATGCAGTGCTTCACCCCTGTCTCCCTTTCAGGGCTGGTGCACTACTCACAGCACTGACAATACTGACTGCTACTGGGTCCCAGCAGACCCCTCACTGGAGGGGACCTGCCCTCAGCCCCCACAGGCGCAGCCTTACACATGTTACACTTCCTCCTGGTGGCTGTGGTCAATGACTACCTGACCTAGGGATACAGATGTTTAGCCCTCTTGATTCAATTTGGCACAACTCTGAGGCGCTGTCCCAAGCTTCCTAGCTCTCTGGAGCATCAGCCGAGGCTCACTGAGCAGCATTTCAGGATAGATTCTCCTTTTGGTCCACCCTGACTCCCCCGCTATTCTTACAGTGTCTGTCGAGTGCTACTCAATAAACATCTACAAGGATTTCTCCATCTTAACCTGTTTCCTGGAAAGCTAAAGTAAGACATACGGTGCTGGAATTTAAGAGGCTGAAGGTGTTGGAGCTGCAGTTGTGGAGACATCTCCAAGTCAAGGCCAAAGCAGAGAAAAAAGATGCCTGAACCTCTCCTCTGGTTTCTTTTCTGTTGTCTCTCACTGAGCAACCCCACTTGGAAACTAGCCAGCATGGGACTCAAATCTTGAGTTATGCTGGGGCCACTTCTGGGAGTAATGACTAGGACATAAGATGGAATTGGCAATGGGGAATGGCAAATGAAGCATAAGTAGCCCCGCATCTCCCATTTATGTAAGCAAGAGGAATATATAAACATAGACATATATGCACAGGCAACATATGCATGATTATGCAATAGACAATTTCTGGAATGATATAGAAAAAGTATAAATAGCAGTTGCTTCTCGCTAGGGCATCTCTACAACTAGGGTATGTAAAATTTTTATTTTTCATTCTCCTCTGACCATTTGAATATTTTTGTAATGCACACATATTTAATATTATATTTGAAAAAATGTTTAATGAAAGTATTGAGTGTGTAGGAATGAATTAAGAAGCAAAGTTGGACTGAAGGATTTGTTCTTTCATTTATTTATGGTTGCTAAATGGCTTGCATTTTACTGTATGAATACAAAGAGGAAAACGTTCTGTCTTAGGAAGGAATTTACAATTTAGTGTGCTGCAAATAGTGACAGTAGTGCAATGGGACAATGGTATAATAGAGGTAGACTGCAAGATCCTATGAGCCAGTGAAAAAAGTGGGTTTAAATCTCCCTAGCAAGTTACTGGAGACAGAGCCAGGGCAGAGGCTGGCACCCTTAGAGTTCCACCACACTTGGGCAATGGGACTTACTAATGGCCATGAGAAGAGAGGAAGACTTGTGAGTAAAGAAGGGCGAGAGAAGGGAGGACTTTATATGCTATATTCAAAAGGTTAGATAGTGAAAATTCATGGAGGATGATGTTAGCTTCTTGAGGTAGAATTGAGTATATAAGGTGATCAATTTTGTGAAGTATGTATGTGTTTACGTCTATATCTTAATTTTGCCTACTCATGAGTCTCATGGAAATGTAATCATGTAGGTTCTATTCTTTTGCATCTGACATCTTTTGCATAACATGATGTTGTTTGTCAAAATTTAGAGTCCTAATTAATATTTGAATTTTGGATAAAATACCTCCCATAAAATTTTCTATTCCTATTTGCTAACTCTAGCACCCTTAATCCATACGACTGTGTGTTTAGTATGTGTTTATTTCTTTAATGCTGAGTGGTACCCTATGGTATGGATATGCCACAGTTTGGTGTTGTCCTATTAGTGGATATTCAGGAGACTGCATTAATTGTGAGGAATAAAGCTGAGGTGGATATTATTGTACAAATCTTGTATGCTCATTTTTATTTCTCTTGAGATATCTAGACCTGCTACATCATGAGGTAGATACTGTACACATTTTATTTGTTATAAGAAACTTCCTTCCATGGATGAAATTTGAGCAAGGGAGCAATGTGGTTCAGGGAGGTACACTTCAGGAATCTTCCTCTGGCAGCAGTCTTGAGATGGGGGAGAGGGGTGAGGCTGGAGGCAGCAGGGGGAACATGGCCATTTCAAGGTGCGGATGAAAATACTGTGTGCTTGAACTGTGATGGAGAGCATTTCGAAGGAGGGTCAGCGAGTCTTCCTGACAATGAGAAGAGAGGCAAGAAAGAGAAGTCTGGATGCTTGACTCCTGCCAGAGCATTGTCTAGGATTGGTAGGAAGGACATGTGCTGCCTTCTGCTGTCTAAGCCTAGTAGGCTACAAATCATTTGTTTCCTTACTCTTAGGCTTCATGATCTTAAGGAAAAGAATTCAAAATCCTACAGAAGATTATATTTCAATCAGTATTTTTACTAAGCGCTATCATAACACAGAGGAAAGAGAAGATGGCATTTAATTAATGATAATTAATGAGGCATTATTATTTCCTTTTTTAAACAGATTATTCAACCTTTATTTTTTTAATTGAAAAGAGAAAAAACAATAAAACTAATGATATAGAATTTCAAAAAAGGTAACAGGAGAATGACAATAGTTAATATTGTCATCGAAGTTGCTCAGATTATAGGATATAGGCATGAAAAATTGATCAAACAATATAAGCACAAACTGTATTTTTCAATGAAATAATAGAAATTAGTAGTATAATTATCTTAGCTATCTCTCTGTGTGTATATATACATTTTTTTTCTTTTCTCTTCCTTCTTTTCTCCTTTCCCACATCACAGTTGTTCTTTCTTTTTGGACAGTATTTTCACCTTTCACAATATCTATTGTACATTTTGGATCTTATTTACTCTTTCAGATTCTTATACTAGGGAGACAATATGATGTTTACAAGTGTGAGTCTGATTTATTTCACTTATGAGTATGGTCTCAATTTGCATCTATTTACCTATAAAAGCCTTGAGTATATTCTTCTTTATAGCTGAATAGTACTCCATTGTATAAAAATACCACAACTTTTTAATCCATTTTTCAGTTGATGGGCATTTGGGTGGTTTCCAAGATTTAGCTATCACAAATTGTGCTGCTATAGACATGGGTGCACATATGTCTCTGTGGTATGATATTTTTAATTCTTCTGGGAAGATACCCAGAAGGTGAATAGCTGAGTCAAATTGGACCTCTACTCCTAAGTTTTTGAGGAATCTCCACACTGATTTCCACAGTGCTTGTACCAGTGGAGAAGAGTTCCTTTCCCCCCACAGCCCTGATAGCATTTGTTACTGGTTGATTTCTTGATGATATCCATTCTTTCTGGGGTGAGATGGAATCTCAGTGTTGATTTAATTTGCATTTTGCAAATGCCTAGTGATGCTGAACATTTCATACCTTTATTTGCTGTTCGTATTTCTTCATCTGAGCATCATGTATTCATCTCAGATGCTCATTTCTGGATTGGGTCTTTGAATTTGGGGTCCTTATTTTTTTAATTCTTTATATGTTCAAGATAAAAGTCCTTTAAGTGACAGTTGGCTAAAACTTTTTCTGACTCTGGGTTATCTTTTCACTCTGTTGATGGTTTCTTTTGATGTGCAAAAACTTTTGAATAAGATGAGATCTCAGTTGTTGATTCTTTGAAGTCCTTCTCATGCAGTTTGGGTTTTGTTCATGTACTCTCTGCCTACCTCTGTGTCTTCAAGGTTTCTACCTATTTTCTCTTACAGTAGATTGAGTATTTCTGTTTTAATATTTAGATCCTTGATCCATTTTGATTTTAGTTTATTACATGGTGGTAGACATGGGTCTAGGTTTAGTCTTTGGCATGTGGGCAGTCAGTTTTTCCAGGATCATTTATTAAAGAGGCTATCTTTCTTCCAGTGAACGTGTTTGGCCCCTTTGTCAAAAATAAGGTGGCTAGTGTGTTTGTAGTTTTGTCTGCATCTTCCAATCTATTCCACTGATCTTTAGGTTTATTTTTTCACCAGTACCATGCTGATTTTATCACTGTAGCTTTGTAGTATAATTTCAAGTCAGGGATTGAGATGCCTCCTGCCTTCCCTTTGTTGCTCAGGATTGCGTTTGGTATTTTATGTCTCTTCTGTTTCCAAATGAATTTCAGAAATGTTTTCTCTGGATCTGTGCGGTATGCTAATGGTATTTTGATTGAGATTGCATTAAATCTGTATAAAAATTTTGGGAGTATGCTCATTTTCACAACGCTGCTTCTTTCTATCCCATAAGAAAGGGATATCATTTCATTTTCTGATTCCTCTTTGATCTCCTTTTTCAGAGTACTGTAATATTCAGTATATAGGTGTTTTATATCCTTTGTTACATTGATTCCTAAGTATTTCATTTTTTGGGTACTATCCTGAAGAGTGTGGTTTGTGGTTTACCTAATTTCTCTGTCAGTGAGTTTGTTGTTTGTGTATAGGAATGCTATCGATTTTTGAGTGTTGACTTTGTATCCAGCTATGCTATTGAATTTGCTTATTACATGTAGAAGTCTTTTGATGGAGTTTTGGGGTCTTCTATGTAGAGTGTCATGTCATCTGCAAATAATGAAAATTTAACTTCTTCCTTTCCTGTCCTTATTCCTTCTATTTCTTTTTCTTGTCTAACTGCTCTAGCTAATATTTCCAGAACTATATTGAATAGGAGTGATGATAGTGGACATCCTTGTCTCATTCCTGATTTTAGAGTGAAAGCTTTCTGTTTTTGTCCATTTAGTATAATGTTGGCTGTTGGTTTGTCATAGATAGCTGTTACCAGATTGAGGTAATGACCACCTATTCTGATTTTCTGTAGGGTTTTTTTTTTTTAAATCATGAATGAGTGGTAGGCTTTATCCAAACCTTTTTCTGCATCTATTGAGACAATTACGTGATTTTTGTTTTAGGCTTTGTTGATATGGTGTATTATGTTTATTGATTTTCATATGTTGAACCATCCCTGCATTCCTGGGATGAATCCCACTTGTTCATGGTGTGTAATCTTCTTGACGATTTGCTGCATTCTGTTTGCTAGTGTTTTATTGAGGATTTTTACATCTATGTTCATTAGGGAGATTGGCCTGTAGTTCTCTTTTCTGATTGAATCTTTCTCTGGTTTTGATATCCGGGTAATACTTGCCTCCAGGAACGAGTTAGGGAGTATTGCTTCCCTTTTGATTTCATTAAAGAGTTTGAGGAGTATTGGCATTAAATCTTCCTATGTTTCTTGTAGAATTCAGCTGTGAATCCATCAGGACCTAGGCTTTTCTTTGTTGGTAAATTTTCAATTATGTTTTTAATTTCATTAACTGATACTGACTTATTCACAATTTTTATATCTTCTTGATTCAGCTTTGGTAGTTCATTCATATCTAGGAATTTGTCCATTTCTTCTGTGTTTTCCATCCTATGTGAGTAAAGATTTTTGAAGTAGGTATTGATGATCTTCTGAATTTCCACAGGATCCATAGTGATTTCACCCTTTTCATTCCTCACTGCATGAATATGAATTTTTTTCTTTCCTTTTTTTGATAAGGTTGGCTAAGAGTTTATTAATTTTATTTATTATTTCAAAGAACTAACTCTTTGATTCATTAATTCTTTGTAATTTTTTTAGTCTCAATTGTATTAATTTCTGCTCTAATCTTTATAATTTCCTCCCTTGTATGGGTTTTGCACTTGCTTTGCTCTTCTTTTACTAGGGACTTTAGGTGCAGCATTAGGTTGTTTATTTTGTGTTTGTTCTGTTTTCCTGATGTGAGAATTAAGCACTATAAATTTCCCTCTTAGGACTGTTTTCATTGCTTCCCATAGGTTCCAGCATGTTGTATTTGCATTTTTATTTGATTGTAGATATTGTTTAATTTCTTCTTTAGTTTCATCTGTGACCCATTGGTTGTTTAGGAGGGTCTTATTTAATTTCTATGTGTTAATGGATTTTTTACACTTTCTTTTGCTATTAATTTCCAATTTCATTGCACTATAGTCAGGTAATATGCATGGGGTAATTTCAATTCCTTTGCATTTACTTAATCATGTTCTATGGGCTAGTATATGGTCTATTTTAGAGAACATCCTGTGTGCAGCTGAGAAGAATGTGTATTCTGATGTTGGTGGAACACCTGTAAACATCTACTATGTCTATTTTTTCACAGGTTTAGTTCAGTGCTGCTATTTCTTTGCTGATTTTTTGTCTAGTTTATCTATCTCTTTTTGACAATGGGGTATTAAGATCCCCCATTACAATTGTGCTAGTGCTTATTTGATTTCTCATGTCTGTTAATATTTGTCTTATATAAGTGGGTGCTCCCATATTTGGCGCATGCATATTTATGATTGTTATCTCTTCCTCTTGAATTTTTCCCCTAACAGGAATGTAGTGACCATCTTTATCTCTTTTGATCATTCTTGGCTTGAACTTCACATTGTCTGCAAACAGAATAGCTACCCCTGCTTTATTTCTGGGTTCCTGTCGCATGGAGTACTGTTTTCTATCCTTTGATTTTCAGTGTATGAGTTTCTTTTTGAGTTAAATGTTTTTCTTGTACACAGCATATTGTTGGATCTTATTTCTTGATCCATTCTGTCAATTTATTTCTTTTGATTGATGAATTGAGGCTATTTATACTGATGGTTATAACTGACATATATTGGCTTATCTTTGTCATGTTATTTTCCTGCTGTTGGTTCCCTCCTTTTCCCCTCTGTTTAATTGCTTGCCTGCCTGGTGTGTTCTTTCTGTTGTTCTTGAAATTTTGATCAATTTTTTTCTCTGTCTAGAATATCTTTTAGTATGCTTTGTAGTGTTGATTTGGTGATCATGAATTTTTGCAGTTGTTCTTTATCATGGAAGTATCTTATTTCTCCATTAATTTTGAAAGATAGTTTTGCAAAGTAATCAACCTGGGTTGGAAGTTGCTTTCTTTCTGGGCTTAAAATACTTCTTTCTAAGCTCTTCTTGACTTGAGGGTTCATGATGAAAAGTCTGCCATGATTCAGATGGACTTTCCTTTATAGGCAATCTGTTTCTTTTCTCTAACAGCTTTTAATATTCTATTCTTGTGCTAAATTTCTGGGATTTTTATTATATGTCTGGATGTAAATTTATTTGGTTATGGCTAATTGGAGTTTTTCTTTTTTAATATTTTTTTATTTTGAAAAGAATACAATCAAACAAAACAAAAAAGAATAAAGTCAATCAAAACAAGGCAATGAACATGGTACATGACTTTTAAACAGGGTAAAAAGCAATCGGTAAGGCTACCGTAATGCCTCTTGTTATCTGCAATATACCTGCCCATACCATCAGGGATAAGTAAAATCAAACAAAATACAACATACTAAAACAGTAGAAACAAAACAAAACAAACAAAGCAAAACAATGTAAGCAATACAGAATTTCAAGATATTAGCAAAACAGCATTGGCTAATTGGAGTTTTATATGCCTCACCTATCTGTATGTCAGATTCTTTTCCCATGCTTGGGAAATTTTCTGGTATTACTTCTGCAAATAGTTCTTTTGTGTCATTTATATTGACTCCAGCTTTTTATTTGACACCAATTAGTCTTATATTATTTTTTTGCACTATCTTGCAGCTGCTGAATTGTTATTTCTTGATCCTTTGTTATTTTTGAGAGATCTTTCTTTTCATGATCACTAGCCTTGATGCTGTCTTCAAGGTCTGAAAGTCTATCTTCAGTTTTGTTCAAGTGGTTTTGCCAGCTTTCAATGACTATTTAATTTCCTGGATATCTGTTTGAATCCTTTTCATGCATTCTATTTCTTTCCTTTATTGATTATTCATGGTTTTCATCCTTTTTGTATCATCATCTATTTTTTATCTATCACCTCTCTAGATTTGCTGAGCCATTCCTTTATTAATGTAGACATTTACTTTTTTTTTTTAACCTAAGTGGTTATTTCTGATCTGATTTCCTCTATAGCTTCATGGATTTGTTTCTTTACTTCAGTTGTTTTCACTTCAGAAATTTCAGGTGTGTGTTTCTACTTTCCTCTATGTCAGTATCTCTTAGATTTGTTCTGGGTGGGCTGAAGGTCTGAGATTGCACCTTGCTTCTGCATCTTGTCATTTTCTACTCTAAATTTTATTTTGTTTTCTGTGTTGATACTTGTAAGTTTTTGTAGTAGGTAGTTATATCACTAGCATCAAGGCCTCTCTTAGAAAAGTCTGCTCTTCAGGAATGTCTTCTGTGTGTAGGACATTCTTGGTTTGTATCTTTCCCAAGATCCTACTTTCCCAAAAAATTAAGAGTGGGATGTTGGTATCTGTTTGGCTCAGTTCCCAGCCCTTTGATGTTTGGTTTTGTTGAGGTTATTACCTCAGAGTTTCCCAATATTGTTACAAAAGGAAGAACAACTGATTACAACAGATATTGCATCCTAGCTAAAGTGGTATAATTATCAATGACAGTGGCATCAAGTACAGTTTAGAAACTGACACACTGTGGTAACTATTAATTTTGTACCTTAAACCATAGAAGCAAAATCTACATTTATATAACAGAATTGATCATAAGCAGGGTGAGGAGCTGGGTACCTAAATTCCTCCTGCGAGCCAGTTTTTGGATCTGAATTCCTCCTGTGGGCTAGTTGCCAGGTCCAAGGCACTATCATTTCAAGTTGCTTTTGGCATCTGAATTTCTCCTAAAGTCCCACAATCATAAGGTTCACAAGGACCATAACAAGGAATTACATCTACTGTGGGGAGAGGCAGTCTGTTAGACTAGTGATCCTGGGTCAAATCCTTTTTTGTTTCTTATTAGTTGTTTGACATTTGTCATATCACTTAACCCTCTGAGTCTCTATCCACACTCCTATAAGATATGAAAGTTAAATGAAGTGGTATGTAATATACCTAAACTTTCTCTTTCTTTTGTATACCTTTACATAGTAGTTGATCATGGCTGCATCCTCACATAC
Organism: Cuniculus paca; assembly: GCA_004365215.1. Classification (NCBI taxonomy): domain Eukaryota; kingdom Metazoa; phylum Chordata; class Mammalia; order Rodentia; family Cuniculidae; genus Cuniculus; species Cuniculus paca. The sequence goes on along the minus strand of RJWT010001837.1, from coordinate 3,697 downwards.
ACTTGACTGACAGTTATTATGCCCCTCAAATTTGCCTTTGAATTGGCCACTTGACCCAGAACTGTTGCCATGTGTTAGCTGTGACCATAGTAGTGCAGGGTAGTGCCTCAGTGCCACCAGGCATGCACTGCTCCTTCATGCTGTGTGACCAGAGAGGGGCTGGTAAAACTTACCTTTCTTACAGGCTGATGTTTTGTGTAGTTCCTTGTTGAGTAAATAGCATTTTATAGTGATAGAGAAGCTCTCAGTACTTATTTGCTGCTGGAATTAAATATATTCCTTAGCTTGTTACTTTCCCCATCTGGAGAGTGGGGGTCAATAATGGTATTTATCTTTCCATTTAGAATGGTGAAGTAAGGTTTGAAACCCTTTTAGAATAGAGGTTGGGATCTTGTAAGCAGTCACTAAAGTGTAACTTGGAGGCTGGCCATGGTTGGGGGCTTTAAGGAGGTTGTGTTTCCCCTCAGTCAAACTCATCTGCTTTTATTATTATTAGCTGATATCTGCTGCTCCCTTGTCCTCATCTAATGGAAGCACCTGGGAGTCTGGGACATCACACCAATGCTTGTGCATTCAGACAGGCAAGCATTTCCCTCCATACCTGTGCAACTTCTCTGATTAGACAGCTGAGAAGAAGCCCTGCGGCAGAGTCTTTATTCTCCACATCAATACAATCCTTCCTCTGATTGTGCGGCTGTGGAGACCACTGACTCCTTTAGGTCTGCTGACATACTGAGGTCTCCCTCAGAGCACAGATGAATTCACTGCTTTATCCTTTAAAGTTGACAAAGAATTCTTCCCTGGAAAGGGGGGCAGCCTGGAAGTCATAGCAGATTCTCCACCAGTGATATAGTTGGTAATGGTTGGCACTGCAAGACTTATGTGAGACCTACTATCAGCTGGGTGTAGCACATATGCCTATAATCCCAGTATGCGGGGAGGTAGAAGCAGGAGGAGTTCAAGTTTGAGCCTAATTTGGGCAACTTAGTGACTTAGTGAGACATTGTCAACTCACTTGGGAAGCGGGGCAAGGGAGGTGAGGTCCCTAAGTTAAAAAATGCATGTGTGCGAGACATCAGCAACAGTAGCAGACAGTGTGGAGTGCAGCAGAGAGACAAAGTGCAAGAGAGCTGCTTTGTCTTTACTGTATAATTATTATACGGGTTGTTATCTCATATTTACATTCTTACAGAATGTTATGTGGCACATACATGTTTACCTGTGCTAAGTCATGGTTACATAACTGTATCCCACCGTGCACTTGCACTAGACAAGTGGGGTCAGACCCTCAGATGTCCTCAGACACCCCTGAGCTTTGAAGCAGTCTGAGTAGTTTCCCACAGACACTATCTGAATTTTTGAATATTAAAGCCTGTTCCCCATGACCACATGAGGCTTTGGGGGGACATCCAGACACAAACCATAATACATGGGTAATAAGGTTGACCAATAGGAGGATCAAGTGTCAGAAACGGAAGACAAGGTAGATGTAGTAGATCATAAACTCAATGATGCCCTAAAATTACAAGGTAACATGAGAGCTGCTATATGACTAAAAAACCCCACCGGAATTATAGAAATAAAGGAAAAATTAGAAGATGACTCAAAAGGTATAAAAATTGAAATAATAGCAGAAAACTTTCCAAACTTAAGGAAAGAATTCAAGTACAACAGGCATATAGAATCCCAGGTAGTCACAACCAGACAAGAACCTTTCCAAAATACATTTTAAAACATGAACAATTGAAATGAATAGCTACTGCTCAGAAGTAGAAATGTCAAATAAATACATGAAAAAATGTTCCACATCTCTGGCCATTATAGAAATGCAAACTGAAACAACACAGAGATTTCATATCACTTCAGAAAGAATGGTTAGCATCAAGAAATTGAATAATAAAAAATTTTGGTGAGGCTGTGGGGATAAAGGTCATCTTCAGCATTGATGGCAGGAATGTAAACTGGTGCAAACACTATGGAAATCACCATGGTGATTCCTTAAAAAACTAACGTTAGAAATTCCCTTCAAACCTGCTCTTCTCCTTCTAGGTAGTTTCCTGACTGACTTAAAGATATCATTACAGGTAACAACATGCATACCTACGATTATAGCAGCACAATTCATAATACCTAAATCTTAGAAGTTGTCTATATGTCTATTAACAGATGACCGAATAAAAGCAATGTGGCATTTATACACAAAGGAGTACTACTCTGCAATAAAGAAGGATAAATTTGAGTCATTTGTAGGAAAATGGATGCACCTTGACACTATAATGTTAAGTGAAATAAATCAGACACACACCCTATCAGATGGTTTGTCTTATATGAGAAACTCAACATATAAATAATTTAAAGAGAAAATAAAAGATGATAGGAAATAGAGAGGTAGACCTTTTGCAGATGGGAAGGGGATCTACAAATGGAGGAATAGGGGTGGGTGGGAAAGGGAAGGGGAAATAAAGATTAAGATGTGGTGCATGTGTGCACTAACTTCTCATACTGAACGAATACATTATGCATTGCAAACATGTACTACTACTACTACTAATAAAAAGATTTTCTTCCACATGAGCTCATATGTTACCTGGGCAGACCAACATACAATGAGGATGCAACTTCATAAATGTCATGTCAGAGATAAGCACAAATTTTACAGGTGTGGGTGATATTCAAAATATTTGACAACCTGTAGAGTGATTGCAATAGTCATGGCAGGGTGACTCCGGGATACTAAACAGGCACTGACCATTTGTCTGTAGAGGGTCAGCACTATCAGGAATGCCCACCCTTCTTTGGATCCACACCCATTCTGGGGATAGTGGGGTGGACACCAGGAGTAAGAGGTCTACTTCAAGTTGGCTGGGCTGTAGGCACTGCAGGGCTCTGACAGAGTGGTCGAGGCAGAGGGGACAGGCAGAGGGGCTGGGTAAAGGCACTCCTACTATCCCACTGGTTCAGAACTATTTCAGCATTTTGTAAATGATATGGCTGCACTGATGCCTTGCGAGAGCAGCACTATGGGAGAAATATCCCGTAGGAACGATGTCAGCTACGTAGGCAATTAATTAACTGGTTTTAAGGAACCAAATAAAGAAGTGAAAAGAAAACAGGGGAAATTAATTTTACTATTTCATTTCACTCAAAAGATCCAAAATATTATTTCTATATGTAATCAATACACAGCAAGATTACCGAGCCAGTGTGCATTCAGAACCGGCGCAGAGCGCGCTCGGGAGCCACACGTACTTAGCCTTTGGGAAAGCTCAGGACTATTAGGAGAGCTGGGCGGGGGGCCTTCCTTCTCCCTTCTCTCTTAGCTCTCTGAATTTGGGGGGAAGGTGACCTCCCAGTTGTCTGGCATTTTCTTTGGTTTCCTTCCCTGTTTAGCCCACCTGTAAAGGGGCACCAGTCCTTAACAGGTGCAGGATTTACAACAGAGAAATAGTGGCTCTTTCAGCTCTGAGCTCAATTATATTAATCATCTGGCCTGTTGCATAGTGCTGCCTTCATTACTGAACCAAAGACTTAATTGTTCTTTTAAGCTTCTTTGACTTTTCAGACCTAATTTACCTTCAGCTGGCAGCTCCTGAAACTCAGGCTCCTGTACATTTACTAAGGATTAGCAGGAATTTACTGTGCCCTAAGGCCTTGCTAGGCCCTCCTTAGGGGCCCTTCCCTTCCCTTCCCTTCCCTT